>JAPMIB010000192.1:0-202920 GCA_034770305.1 Trichogramma dendrolimi
TTCATTTAGTTTAAGAAAATTAGCTGTTTTTATCGCGGATTCCTGCTCATCCATGTTTTTCTTCTTCCAATACCGGATTCCTAGATAAACAGTCAGCCTCACCGTTATTCTTTCCAGGATTATATTTAATATCGAAATCAAACTGCGATATATAATTCAGAATCTGTAGTAGTTCAGGATCTTCACATTTTCTCACGTTGAAGTTTTCCAATGGTTTGTGATCGGTAAATATTGTAAACTTTTTCCCCATTAGGTAATATTGCCAGTACATTATAGATTGTTTTTGGCTAGACACTCTATAAAAATAGCTTTTTTCAGTCTTTGCTGTTTCGTCAACTTTCGAGAAAAGAAAAACACAGGCTTAATTGAACCATCAGCTTGTGGTTGCTTAAGCACTGATCCAACACCCTCCACTGAAGCATCAGAATAGATGTATATAGGTGCATCTGGATTAAAAATTGCTAAAGTTGGACTAGAGCACAGATGTCTTTTAACTTTTTCGAAACTTTCTTCACATTTTTCAGACCACGTAAATCGTACATTTTTCCTCAGTAAATTGTGTAGTGGTTCCAATAGCATTGTGGATCTTGGTATATATTCCAAATAGAAATTTATCTTTCCTAAAAACTGTCTTATGTGTTTTCTCGTTTTCGGCTTTGGAAATTCTTTTATCGCAATTAAATTATCATTTAATGGTTTGATATAATTATTACCGATTATGTGTCCTAAATATTTAATTTTATCTTGCGCAAATTTACATTTTGATGTCCTAAAATTTAATTTTATCTTGCGCGCAAATTTACATTTTGATAGTTTCAGTTTTAACCCTTGCTCCTGCATAGCAGTTAACGTAGCTTCCACATGCTTCAGGTGATCCTCATAGTTCTCTGAATAAACCAGAATATCATCTATATAGTTTATTGTAAAAGAATCCAAATCGTGTTTCCTTAACACACTAGACAAGATTCTTTGGAATATCGCCGGAGAGGATTTGAGCCCAAATGGGACACACGCCCACTCCCAATGCCCGTGATGTGTCACAAAAGCTGTTTTGTATCTATCTTTTTCGCGTATTGGTATAGACCAAAACGCTGAATTCACATCTATGGTTGAGAAGTACTTACAGTTCCTCACTCGCACCGTTATATCTTCAATCCGTGGGAATGGCTGGCTCTCCGGCACGACTATCTTATTAATTTCTCTGTAGTCGACGCATAGACGCGTTTTTCTTCCCTCTTCTTTCTTCATCACCAACGTTACAGGCGCTGCATAAGGACTACATGATTGGTCGATCAATCCTGCTTTTAATAGTTCCTTTATCTGTTTCTCAATTTCTTCTTTATCCTCAATGGAGCACTTGTATGGCTTCTTTGATATGTATTTGTTTTCTATTAATTTAACTGAAGCTTCATACCCTTTTATTGTGCCCACATCGAACTTTCCTGTTGCAAATACTGCATCATATTTATTTATAATATTTTGAATTTCCTCACTCACATTAAAACATTTCTTTTTTTCTTTTCTTGATTTGAACTATTTTGTAAAATCAATTTCTCTTCTCCCCTATACTGAGATATTCTCAGTTCATGATCCTGGCATAACTTGAACTCTTTAATGCAGTCCAGTCCCAATAATACATCGTCCTTGAATAGATCACTTTGTATTATAAAAAAACATATTTCTTTGGTGATATTATAAATTGTGACTGGTACTCTTATCGTTCCTATTGCCTTTGATGTTCCTGCGATTGTATCAATATTTTTACCCCCACTTACATCTTTGCTTAGTTTCAGCTGTTTCCAAAATTTGACATTTATCAACGACACATTAGCTCCTGGGTCGTATAATGCCACAGCCGGGTTATGATTCACTAAAATCCTAAGCCTTATAAGTGGGGTTGCATCACGTTTTTTGCTTCTTCAGTACAAGCAATGGCCTCCTGAATTTCGAGATTATTTACTACTTTTATCTTGTCATTTCTACTCACTTGATTATTGTTTTTATTTCGGCACACACGCTCGGGATGGAACCTGTTCGGAAAACCCGCTCTCTCGCAAAAGCTACATGGTTTGTAATCAGATTGGGATTTTCTTATATCCTCATTTCTATTAGCTTTCACCGTGTTACCATCTCTTTCGTGTGTGTTCTTATGTGTTTGTGTTTCAAGTTGCCTGAGTGTTGACATTAACTCTTCTATTTTCGTTACCTCTTTCCGACCTATTCGTGATCTTATAAAATTTGGTAGTGCTATAACGATCAAATTTATCTGTGATGCGATCGTTAAAGTTGGATCTGCATCTATGAGCAAATTTCTTTTTTTCAAAGCGAATTCCAGGAAAGGACCGTTCAAATACTTAAAGTTGTAAGCATAGGCAATGTCGGCCCATGATTTTTTCCCAAACGTATCGAGAAATGTGCTGCTCCATGTATCCCACGATTGCAGCGATGTCTTCGTTTTTATGCTGATTTGGTACCACTCTAACGCCGGGCCTTCTAAAAATACTCGCAATAACTCCGGAACTTACTTTCTTGTACCTGAAAACGATTGCACTCTGTCTCGAACAGATTTAGCCATGCCTCTGCATCGAAATTTCTACCATTATATTTCTCTAGGATCATATTTTTTCCGACTGCATGGGTCTGTTTCTCTTGTGATGAGCTTTCTGTTGATGTGTTGGTCGTCTCGCTTTCCCGAACTTCTTCTAGATAATTCTTCAAATACAACATTACCTTCTTCATCTACATAATTCTCCAAATCATCTTTCAATGTAATTACTACTTTCCGAAACTTGTTTCTTACTTTTAGGCTTTTTATAACTCCTTTAACTATTTTGTGAGTCGCCAATTTTGCGTGCCTCTCAATCGCCTGAAATTCTCGGGGAAAAGCATATATTTCCTTTTCGCCTACTAATTGTATTGACTTTACTCTAATAACTGTAGTTTTTTGATCTAGCGCTTCTGACGCAAAATAGAATCGGGCCTGTATGTTCTCCATAATTGTGTTGATTTATAAGTACGCTTTGAATTATATTTTACTCAACACCAGTTGTTGCAGTGAAATAACTGTAATTTTATTAAAACATTAATTCATTCAATATTTACAATATGTACAGAGATTTTAATGTGTTACCTGAATCAACACAATGTGTCGGAACAAGCGTACGTTATAAACTTTCGTATACTACTAACCGCTTTCCTTCAATTAACATTATTTACTTGCTTATACGATAATAACAACAATAGAGTCACATGACTCGCCTGTGTTAGAGCCCAACTTACACATATATGATGATTATGATGCTACACAGCAACGATTAAAAATATTCTTTGGTACACAAACGAATCTCACATGAAATTATTAACTAAAATTATTAACAATAATCTTATACAAAATCCTATAAATGTTTACATAAAGTTGTACAAATGGATAAATACCAGATTATAGATTGTATTTTTACGTAAAACCGATAACGACAAACACCGTTATAATAACCATTAACATCTGAATGTGGTGCAATTATAGTATCAAAAAGTGGTATTCCTGAAGATTTTGATTTATATGTGTTTATCCAATTAGTCCACGATCAGAAAAAAAAATACAAGAAAAAAAGGCGAAAAAAAGAAAAAGATTATAAAACATTAAATAAAATAACGCAACACGTTGATTCCAATGGTTTTCCATTATTGTTTACAATATTATGCATATCGATTATCTTATAGACCAAACAACCCAAATTTTTCCCCTTTGCTCTATGGGGAAGATTAACTCAGCAATATTTTTTACACGCTTATATTTGGTAGAAAGCAATCGAATGAACTGGTTTCAGAGCAAAGCAATCTCAATTAAGGATAGAATGTTATCAAGGATTATTAAATCATATAATGCTAGCGCGGAAAATAAAACCAGTAATTTAAAATTGGGAGATTTATTTATTCTTCCATCTACCTACATTGGTGGTCCTCGATACATGCAACAACATTATCAAGATGCGATGGCTATTATGAGAGCTGTAAAAAGGCCTGTTCGATTGTTTTGGACCAAATTTAATGAATTATTATTTGATATTACTGAAAACTATATTTTTGGTGTGACATTAGCATATTATGGACAATAGAATTTCAAAAACGGGGCCTTACACATGCTCACTTAATAGTAACTTTACGACCTGATAATGATTTGAAAAATATGAAAACTTGACTCGTATATATCAGCTGAAATTCCTTCAAAATCTCATGATCCGGAATTATACCAATGTGTGACGAAATTAATGTTACATGGACCTCACATAACAAATCACCATGCAAAAATAAAAATGGAAAAATTTGTAAAAAAAATTTTCCAAAACTTCAGAGATTCTACAACTTTCAAAAAAACGGTTATCCTTATATAGAAGAAGAGAGTAGTAATGAAGAGCATTTTCAATTAATAAGTTATAAAAAAAAGGCACCTGTAGACAATTCTATGGTTGTTCCATACAATTCTTTTTTATTAAAAAAATATAAATGTCACATTAACATTGAGTATTGTGCATCGATAAATAGTATCAAATACATATTTAACTATATTCACAAAGGTGGAGACAGACCATCTGTAAAATTCAAAGAAAGATAATTAGAAATTATAGATGAAAGCAAAATTTTAGGGATAATAATTTAGTCCAATGGAGGCAGCTTGGCGTTTACAAGAATATCCTATTAGTGGTAGAAGCCATAAAGTTGTAATTTAGCAGTACATTTAGACAATCAACAAATTGTGTTTTTGATCCATCATCTATAAATTACGAAATGGAAAAATCTATATACAAATATGATACTACATTAACAGCATGGTTTGAATTAAATAAAATTGATGAAAAGGCCAAAAGATTAAGTACGTTAATATTCCAGACATTACAATTTTAATGTAAATACAAAAAGTTGGACAAAACGTATAAGAAAAAAAAATATACAGCTATTGGAAGATTGAACTGGTCTCTTCCTTGGTCATTCCTTGAAAACAAGAGCACAGGCATAATTGTATCAATCTTCTGAATGTAATTACAAAGTTTCAAGATGATTCATTTATTATTCATTGAAAAAAATGAGGACAAAATAATTCGGTACCGAATACCGACCGAGTGTGTATGCCTGGCCCTTAGGGGTTACATAGCTTTGTGTGACGGAAATTATTTTTTTTTTGAAAAATTATATTTTAAAAACAAGTTCAATCGATTGGAAATTTTTACACAATGAAGTTATCCATTAAAAAAACTGTGAAAAAATTTTCAGATAAAATATTGAAAATTGTTAGCTTTCCATCAGTTTTCCTCGGTCGTCCTCTTATCCTGCGGTAGGCAGGATATTCCTGACAGGATCATCTGAAACCAAAAATTCGACATATTTCTCCAAGTTTATATCCTCGGTTAGTAATTGATCGAAGGAAAATAAAATAAAATGAAATTTGATGAATTGAGACGAGTTTGAATGCATTTTTCCGATTTTAAGTATATTTCAAATTTGACGATTTTTCACTACTAAATTTTATTTAAAATAACAACTGTTGGAGCAAATGTTGTTTTGCGTAGAAATTTTGAGTGGAGCAGGATTTAATTGAGTGGAGGCACAGATTTGTTGTTTAACACAGTGTAACTTTATTAACTACTCAAAGGCTCTATTCTCGAATATATAAGTATTAGATTTAAGCGTTTAGTTAACAAAGAAAAATAAACGTTGTGCTCGAAGCAAATGATGCGTAGGCAGCTGAGGCTGGAAAGCAAGTGAGGCGCCGCAGCCGGACAGGCGGAGACATGCGCGTAGGATGTGCGCCGCAGCGCCACATCAATCACGTATCTACGCGCGTGCTTCGCCTGGGGGAACACAGGGAGGTAAGAGCACCCGCGCTGATTGCGCTGTCGAGAAAGGCTCTCCCAACAACAACGAGTTGACCGATCGAAAATCACTTTGATCAATCACGAGTCAGTACCCTTGGGAGGATCTGTGCAAAATTTCAAGTCAATCGGTCGACTCATTCTCGAGAAATCATGCCTACCGCACGAGAAAACAAAGTTTTGAGAAAAATGCGTTTAAAGTTTTTGTACCGTGATTTGAATGATTTTAATTGTATATTATAGCGACTTTACATCAATTATTAGATTCCGGGTCCATATAATAATTCCTTAGCTGCACCTGCAATTTCTAGAGCATCTTTTTGATGTTTCCGAAGAATAATTCTAGCCTCTCGAGTAGTATCGGAAGCTCTTTGCTCAACGATCAGCACGCGTTTTTCGTCCTCGCTCCGCGCGTACTCGTGACCCTGCCGACCAAGTTTGATTCCCATACTGTACATAATTGTAAGTAAGGCTTCTGTCTCTTGATTAAATATACAATCAGCAGTGTTTGCAGCAATTTCAACTATTTTTTAGCCAGCAGGTAATATATTTGGTGTAATTTTCCAATAAGCTAGTTATAGCTTTCGTTGTTTTTCTGTGTGAAACCACCTACACAGCGCTCTAAAAGTTTATCAGAGCTCAGCTCTTCATAAATTGGATTGATTGCAGCTAAACATTATCTGGAATTGGTTTATAATTATGCTTGAATGTTTTCAGAGATTTTACAGCAGAAGCACTTTGCCATGGACACCAAGACTCAAAACCCTGAAAACAATTTTCATGATGCGATTGCTCATTGTCAAATTTTTTTTTTATTGAATTCTCTATAACTTCGGGAATATTGATCGGATCTACTTGAAATTTTGTCACAATATTTTTAATGACATTTACTTTCAAATAGAACAATAAAAAAAATTTCGATTTTTCGAAATTTACAGAGCTATGTCACCCCTTAAGGGAAGTCATATACCAATTCATTCCTATTTGCAATTTTTGTGATATAAATCAAAGTTGAATATTAATATACATTTTCAAGATAAAATTGACATCTTTAAGTCCTAAAAAATGTAGAAAAAGTTGCAGAATAGGCCTTTGTATCTAAAAATAGCTTATTTCAGTTATTTTACGCTTTCAACACTGCGCACGGTTCAGTTCAGAGTTTTTGAGGTAGGGACTTTTGATAGGGATCAAAATTGTCATAAAAGTTTCCTTTATGGGCTGAGTTTTCTAGAATTTTGATTTAAATCTTTGTATCAATTTTATTATGCATTATGTGCTCAAAAACATCAATAAATTTTCTTATTTTTTGTTTTTTTTCACATCTGTTTTGTGTACAAACTTTTTTATAACTGTAATTAAAATTTCACAAAACTCAGCCCATAAAGGATACTTTTCTTAATATTTTGATCCCTATCAGGAGTCCCTACCTCAATTCTGATCTGAACCTTGCGCACTGTGCCAGACGGCTAAAATGGCACAAATAAGCTATATTTAGATGCAAAAGCCATTCTCCAACTTATTCTACAGTTTTTATGGATCAAAGATGTCAATTTTATCTTGAAAATGTAGATTGACATTAAACTTTGATTTATATCACAAAAATGCCAAAGAAGAGTGAATTGGTTTATGACTCCCCTTAATTTTTCATTCTCAATGAAGAATTTTTCAACATTATTTTTTACGCGTTTTTTCACCCTCATATAAGTAAATAGTACTTTACGATACAAGTGCCATAAGTAACACTTTTTGGCACGGCGTAGTTTAGGGCCCGAGCGTAGCGAGGGTCCTAATAGCTGGGCCGAAAAGTGTCCCCATGGCACGAGTATCGTACAAAATTTTATAGCACTGTGCTAAGTTCACATTTATGCCCCCTTTTCCGATGCATAAGTCGCAGTTTCTGGTAGCGCGAAGTGAGGTTAGCGCACGAGCGTATGCGTATTTCTCATTTGGAAATTTGGAATACCATATTGTAATCTAAGGTCTTCTATAAATTTTTCGAGCGTGTCCCATTGTGTATATAATGGTTCAGCCCATATCTCCGCGTCGCCTGTCAACATTGACGGCATAAAGCGTAGCAAGTCTTTATCTGCGATATTGGTGAGTTTTTGTACCGTTTTCAATTTCGTAATAAAACTTTCAGCATCATCTTTATCATTTCTTCCAAATTTCAGATCATATCCTCTAAGTAATTGTTGAGTTTTACAACTAATGTCGATTTGTTGTCTTCTTGCGTTGTCGAAATTTACGCTATTATTGAATGAAGTCGAAGGCAGTGCGGGTGTTATTGCTGGTAATGTGTTTTCTCGGCATGTTTGGTTTATTTGTTCAACGATAATGTTATACTGTAGATATAAATTGTTTAGTTTCTCTTCTACATTTTCTTCTGTCTCTGGGATTGAATTGATTTGCTAGTGGGTCGAGCTGACGTTGGCTATCTGACGACAAATTTAGTAAGTCATCGTGTGTCGTGTTCATTGTCGTGTCGAAATTAACGCTGCGCCTATCGTGCATTTTTGTCGAGTTTGCACTTGGTTTATTTGTTGTATTTTGTTTCGGTGGGCTCCTCTTTTCTTTATCGTTCTCTGTCCACGGGACGCTATTTTTGCCGTAAGCTTTTCGAATTTGTCTGCGGATTAATCTATCGACCAACGTCTCCTTATCACCTTCGTCATTTATATTAACTGTTCTTGCTATTCTCTGTAATTCATCGATTTGCTTTTCGACATATGTGGTATTTAAATCGTGAAAGTCCTTCGCTGCTATCTCTTCCATACCTTTCGGAGCGTTGATATTTTCTGCCGTCAGCATTTTCAATTTGTTTTGACTCTGGTATTCGTATATACTTACTATGTGCTACAAGTACTGTGCTTCGTGATTACCGTTCGAGACTATACTATGCTCACGTGCTTCGACTTTCGCGTGCTTGTACTTATCGAGTTTACGCGTAATGTATTTCGAAATATCTGACCAATTTTAAACTTTGTTTTTCGCGTTTGGACCGAACTGATGCTGCGACTTTCAAACGCGAGATGCTACTATGGCAATGACTTTGTGAGGGCATTCACTATTTACTTATTCTTATCGCCGTAATTTCAAATACGTCGATATTATTGCAAATTCTTTTCGATTTTTACTGCTATTATGAAATAACTTGTATAAGAATTAATTATTCACCATGTTACTCACACACTTACAGTAATTTTCAAAATAATATTAAAGTTATTTTCGATTATCGTATTTTATACTTATTGCTAAGGTGTAACTATCGAGCTAGTTTTCGTTTTTGTATTATTTCGCTAATTTGCAATTTTGTCTCACCACGTTATAAGGGCTATCGAGTTTGTCTCACCACGTTAAATGGGCGCCAATTTGTGAGGGATTTTGGTGGGTGATCGAAATAAATAAAAAAACTATTAATGCAACAAATTATTATATAAATAAGAACGGAAAATATATTATAGGCTTCAAAGATACATTATGTACGAGGTGCTCGGGGCGCCACTGCATGTAGAGCATGCAGACTCTCGATCTTTAATTCAGGGCGCGAGTTCCTATGGTTAATAACTAATAAGCCCGTATTCGCGGTACGCGATAGCTCGATAGTGTAGAATGAGTGTGTGTGTGTGTGTGTGTGTACTTAAATTAGCGCAAACCGGCCTCTTCGGCGTCGTCGAATCCTCTGGCCTTCTCGTCGTCGCTTGGGGTTGATGTGGCAATGGCGGCATGCGGCACTCCTGGACAGCTTCTCCAGGACCAGGTTGACTCGGCACTAGTCACCACCGGAGTCACGATTCGTCGGATGATCTTATCGAGTTTGGATCACTCCGACGAGAGAACAAATTATCGATTCACGGGAAAGTTTCGGGTGTGCGAATGTCGGCTTCTCGAGTTGGATTTTCGAGGTCGAGTGCCGGCGTCTCAGCGACGAGTTTCGATTTTGCACTCCGAAGATTTGCGAGTTTCCCGAACCGATGTTCACATGTCGAGTGTGAAACAGAGAGTGTCCTTTTTCGGTCGTCGATCGTATTTTTCGATGCTATGTGTGATCGCACGCGCAAGCGTAGCAGGTCGCTGTCGATAAGCTCCGACTTATCCAATATCGATCGAGCTTCGCTGATGCGTTGCTTGTCGTCCGCATTCCTAGCTGCGCGCATCTCGTGCCTGTGTTGCCGTTGTCGTTGCTGGCTTGCCGCTGCCTCTTCTTGCCTTCGTGTGTGTATGTGTCCGTGTGGGTATGTGTGTTTGTGTGTGTATACTACGCGTGTTCGAGCCGATGAGTAAGTGTACTTTCGATGTGCGGCGAGAGTCGAATCTCCCGTCACAACACTTTTTTTTTTAAGTTTTATTTAACTAGAAACTTGAGAATTTTTATGTTGAAAAATCCCTAATCGTTAATTATTTGGCGTCAAATACACAAATGAACATACGTGAGCGCGTGAAAGTCGAATTCAAATTTAAATTAAAAAATTTGAAAAAACAAATGGTTACTTTTGAAAAATTAACTTTAATACATTTCTAATGGATGTGTTGATGAAACTTTTCAATTAATCTGTAGATTGCAGTAATAATTAAAAATTCGCCGTCGTATTACATTCCGTACTGCACCGCACCTGTCTTGTCCCATTTATCAATATTGTCTTTTCTGAATCCTATGATCGAATTTCAATGACGCAAGATTTACAATCAAATTTCATTGGGCAAAAATAATAACATATTGAGCTAAAAATAGACAACAAAATCATTCAAATTCGTGCCAAATCATCAAATTTCTTTTTTCCTCTTTTTTTGTTTAATCGCTAGCCAAGAGTATAAGCTTCCGAGAAATATGTCGAATTTTTGGTTTTCCGATGAGATTTTGTCAGGAAATATCCTGCCTACCGAAGCACAACAGGGTAACCATGGAAAATTAAACTGATGAAAAATCAGCAATTTTCAATATTTTTATCTTAATTTTCTTACATTTTCTTTAAAAGTTGAGCGCATTAAAATTACAAATCGATTTGAACATTATTTTTCAGAAAAAAAAGATTCCTTTCACACAAAGCTATGTAACGCTTTAACGTTAAGGTATCACTTTTCTATCTTTTGGAAATAAAGGACGAAAGTTGTAGGTGTAATACTCTGTAATATACAAGAGTTATTTCTTTACATATTTACAAGATAATTGAACAATTCCATTAATACTTAAATATAGACATACTTGTATTACACTAGAAAAGAACATTTAGAGTCCTCCATTCGGCAACTGAAATTTCTCACGTAATTTGCTCTAGTTATAAGTTACATTTCCCGTCCTCTACATGCACCCATTTCAGAGATTGCCAGAGAAAGAAGAAAAAACCGCTGCCAATGTATTGGCAAGTAGCTTCCTCATACTTTTTTTTTAACTTGAAAATGATTTGGAAATATTAATATCATCTTTTTCTAATTTGTTCACAAAACAGTTTCAATCATAAATTATTTCTTTTTGTGGAATCAATTGCCAACTTTCTTCTATTCTTTGATACATAATTTTTATCGAATTTTTTTCACGATGACGTAACAATTAAGGTAGTTCCCTCAAAAAAAAAAAAAAATTGTTACCAGCGCCACGGCCCGATAGTGACTACTTCCTTGCGACTGCACAAAGCGGGAAGAGCGATTTTCGGGCCACTGCGTATGAATAATAGTATACAGGCCTATGCCGCGAAAAAAGAAAGCCCCAGAGCACGTGTTTATCGGCCTCGGCTTCGCTTCGGATACAAATTACACGTACTCTGGGACTTTTTTGTTTTTCACGGCCTAGGACAGTAATATACTATTGGAATATTAATATCATCTTTTCTAATTTGTTCACAAAACAGTTTCAATCATAAATTATTTCTCAACCAAACGATACGAAAAAGAAAAAAAAAAATTTCCCAAAAAAAATTCGTTCGTTTATCGCTAAATTAAATTTTCTGGCTTCATCCTTAATCCATCCATAAACAATGTTTTGACACATCATAAATTTTGAACACGAACAACACAAAACTAAGAAAAAGAAAAAAGAAAATCATAAAAACCAAATTCATCATTTTCAAAACGTAACTTTTCAAACTTACGGTGAATCTGTATACTTTCTATCTTAAATCAAATGTTAAAGCTCGTCCTTAAAACAAGTATTACTTTTATTAAAAAAAACCAGTTTGTTTTAGAACAAATATTACAGAACTAAAAAAAAACATGAAAAAAAAAATTTTTTTTCTCGAAAATCCCTCATAACTTTTTAAATACTTAACGCAGATCTAAAAATGATGTTTTGGCTTCTTCCTTATATAAAACGAATAAAATGAGATATCTACAGTAACGATACGAACTACCATCATCGAGATATCACTGCGCACATCCTAACACACGCACACACACACACATACAGACATGTGACAGCAATTCGGTCTAGTTTAAGAATATATAAGTAAAAGTACTCTACGATTTTTAGTTATGAAAGTTGAAAATCGATCCGTCACAAAGCTTCCTCTATGAGGAAGCAAAACGTGGTTCTTTGTGGTTTCAAGCGCGGCGCACGTGTAAACCACGTTTTTCTTCTTTCTCTCGCTATATTTCTCTGAAATTAAAAAAAGGTGTTATGGAAAATAACAATTTTTATGAAAAATTTCCTCTTCTTTCGATCTAGAGCTTAAAAATACACATTTTGAGATATTAGACTTTATCCTGACAAGTTTCTTGAGGAAAATGGGAAATTTTCAATACATAACCATTGAACTATACTGTGAATGTTATGATAAGTAAACACAATAAATTAATTGTAAATGAGACGTTCAATCGCAGTGCTAATCAAATTTAAAAGGTATATTCTTTTCATATAAAAGATTGTAAGAGGAATGTATTTTATAATAAACCTGCAGACTGTTGTATGTTGATAATCTGAGCAGTTTTCAGCTATATAAATGTTCACGTGCCTTATCGACAACTGCTGAAAAAGTTAAAGAAAAAGTTGAACTTTTTGTGATTTACATAGAATAAAATTTCATAAAGCAGTTGTATGCAACTGTATGTGGCAAAGCAGATGAAAATATTGCATTATCTCACGTGTAATCTCAAGAGTAATAATTTAAAGTGTCTGTGAGAAATCTACGATAAAATGATTAACCATAACACAAAGAGTCAATCTATTAAATGTAAGCTGAAACATGCTGCTAGTAAAATGATATTTACTTCTATAATATTTGTGCAATTTATAGCGTCGAAAAGTATTAATAACAAGTACTTAGCCTATTTTTCAAATGTTAACGAGTTATAATCTATGAAATTCTAAGAGTAAATAGCATAATTTTCATGTCATCTCTGATTTTCAATACTTGAATCTGAAGAATCATTTCTGATGTGTCGTTTTTTTCTTGTAGTTCTGGAAGTTTTTGATTTCTTGAGAATAAATGATCACCACGATTACGATTGTTTCTCCTCATAATGATGAGACTGTAGCAAAAGAATACTTCAAGAAAGTTATAGCTTTTTTCACCAGTACATAATAAGTATATTAAATATTTCATTTCCAGAAATAGAATAGAATAGAACTTACTTGAGTACGTAAAAGCAAAAAACTTATTCCAGCAAAAAACGTCCGCTTATTTTAACTTGGAACTGTCTAGAATTCTAAATTGTAGTGTAGAATAATTTATAAATATTCTACTAAATAATTTTCCGAGTTATATTAATTGATTTGTACTTTGAAGAACTTTAAAGTTGCTATAGCAGGACTTTGAGAAAATATTTGTCAGTCGACTATTGCGCGCGCAAAAATCAGTTGGTGGTTGAGGGCTTACGTCGGGAGAGGTCACGTCAGCGAAGTATCACGAACCCGTCGATACTCGCTGTTACATGTGCTCTGCTCGTTTGAATGGCAAGTTGGAGCTTGCACGCAGGTCGTCAACCTGTTGAGTCGTGAGACTCGAGTAACGCAACTCTTTCCTCTCGACGGTCTCGCTCGTACCGAGAATCAAAAGGACATCCGCCACAAGGTCGACTGAAGAGAGTGCGGAGGAGATATCGGCACTCAAGCGATGGAGTCTCGCTCCAGGATATTCTCCCGTGAACGATGCAGCGACGTTGAGTGACTATGATATCCTCGTTCGAAGGACCATGTCCGGTGAACCGTCCTGAGACTGAGTCCAATAATTAGTCCGGAGACTAAGTTCAATTATCACTCCCGATACTAAGTTCGATTATCACTCGTGAGACTAAGTTCAATTATCGTTCGCAGGTTAGTTGGACAGAGCTTTGGTGGGGCTCGGTCGATTATTCAAAAACGAGTGAGAGCTCGACTCGGATGTTCCTCTCCTTTTATACCCGCGGTCTGGGGGAGAAAAGAGGGAGAGAAAGAGAAAGAAAAGAGAGGAAAGAAAAGAAGGGAGAGAGAGGAAAAAAAGGAGGGGTGGTTGACACGTGCCACCGTGGATCCGGTCGTCGGCTTTACTGCTTTGATCTATGACTCGTTGGTCCGCTAATCTTTAGCCTTTCTCATTTCTGGGAAGCGGGAGCAGATCGCGGCAGTAGCGCGTTTCGCCGGTTGGGTCCTGCATTGTTGTTCTTTGTTGTTTGTTTCCGCAGGTCATTTTCAAGGCTGTTATGCGTAGGCCTGCTTGCGGCGGCCGTTACCCCGAATATCACCTGATGAATTTCGCCATAGGGTGCTGATTCCGTGCATACCTCTGAATGCGCAGTGCACCACCCGATGTACAGGCTTTTTATTGCCTCTAACGAGTTGTGCGTCGCTCCATTTCATAATTCTTGGTGAGCATTGCGTCACTCAATGTAAAGGCTTTTCGTTGCCTCGAAAGAGCTGTGTGGCACTCAACTTCCTCAATCTCGATGAGCATTTCGTCGCCTAGCCAAGCGCCTGTTCTATTTCCTGGGTGCTCTGGCAGATCGACAAAATTGGATGATTCATAATCTGATGCAGAGAAATTGGTTAATTTGAAAAAGCAAGCAATAATGTACTAAATGGTAGAAAAATCAAAAAAAATTATGCTGTTATCCGTTTTTATTTGCCTGGAAAGAACAGTGATACTTCAATTATCAATGTTAACAAGATTCTAGACTTTGATATATCTGTTGGCAAATTTCCATATGATGGAAATGTTGCTAATGGACTAAACAAAGATGGAGAAACCATATATGAACCTGCTGTCATTTTAGCTGTGTCAAGTAAGTTGCTTGTGATTTATCGCACATTTGTGTCACAGTGGCGTTATAAAACTTATATCAATGTATTTTAAATGACAGGGCTAAGCTTGAAAATTCTAAAAAAAGATGGTGAAATCCAAACAAACGACAACGCACTGTTGAACATGAACTCGCTGAGAAGCCTTTCAAGATTGAAATTTCTGAGCTTGTAAGGAGGTAGGATTTCCGCACAGAGTCCGGCGGTTACTCCTCCTTATCCTTGATATCATCCCTATGTCGAGAGAGATAATTACGCGAGGTGACATAGTTCGCGATATATATGGCTATGGTTCGGCGCCACTTCTCGTCGTTGAAGCGCCGAATTTGAGAAAGAGATGCGAGCGGCTCTGCGCGAGCCTACAAGTCCCGTGCGTGCTGCGTGAGAGCAGACGAAAACCTGTCACGTGGAAGGGGGCTACTGCCGACTGACGGGCCTCCGACTGAGCAGAGAGAAGATACTCTGTGTGAGAAAGCGAAAGCGATAACATCGCGGATTCCAAGCGATCGCGTGTGTGAAGTGCGAGTGTCACCTTTTGACGTGTCTACCCTGGCTGCCCTCTCGTTTGGCCCTCGCTGTTTTGCAGTCCACAATAGCCCGAGTCCACCAGCTTCTCCGATTTGGCAACTGCGAGTCAACAACTGTAAGTCGCTCGTATCTCTCGGGTATTTTGCGCCATATTGTGTTTCTTTCGATACCGCTCGATCTCTCTCGACTTCGTCCTCGCATAGCTCGTCCTGCGACCTTGATAACTGCTGTACCGTCTAGCTGAGGTGGCCCGAAGCCACATAAAGATTGTATCCGGTAATCTGATAATCGCGTGCCTGATTGTACTATATAAAACATCATTTGCAAGTAGATATTCTCGTGTAACTTTTAACTATTACGGCGTCACATTCGTGACTGGCGCCTACCTAAATAAATAAGCCTAATTGTTATTGTTATAAATTGACGAGTCATCACTTTATTCGGCACCTCTTTATTCCTACCGTTTACAGGTCTGTGTGGATGTCTCGCCCGACATTGTATTTGCATCCCGAGGATACTTTGCTACATTGGCGCCCAACGTGTGTGTTTTTTGTACGGGAAGATTAAGGAGATAATCGCGAAAAACATTAGCGCGGTCGAGTCGAGAGAGAGTAAGGAGCATATATATATAGAGTATTGTAGAGCTGCGACCTTGGCTGAGTACAGGCCTTTGTGGCTGTATGAAGGCATAGCCGTGAAACTGTGTTGTTGTGATCGACGAGCTGCTCGCGGAGCAGACCGGCCGAATCTTGCATAGTTTTGGGCATATCGCCGCCTCGTCGCGACTCTTTAAAATCTTACGATACGCGAATTTCCGTGTGGAATTGAACGTATATATTTTGCTCAGCGAAAACCGAGAGTAATAATTTGGCGCGATTTTCTGTGAAAGTACGTTATGAATTGAAAATATCGTTACTCAGCGGAAACTGAGAGAGAAATTGGCGCGATTTTGTGGAAAGTCGTTATAGATCGAGACGTGAAAAATTCAAAACATCGAAGTTCTGTCTGTTGACAGGTCGAGTCGGGCCGAAGATTTTGAAAACGTAAACATACGTATACGAGGCGAGCCGATGCCCAGAGTAGAAACATAATAGTAGTAATTTTGAAAATTAAAATAATAAACATCAAATACGATTCTTCACTAATAATCATTATCTTGGCATCTACATTAAATTGAAATCATGTAAATTTGGCTCGACAATTTGGCATTATCAACCATCGTCACATCTCGTGAGTTGACTCATAACACACGTCATAAGTAATTTTTGTTGGCACTCAATATAGTAAGAATTTTTTTTTTTTTCTTTTTTTTTTTTTTTTTTATTTATACTAAAGGTTAGTGGCCTAAGTTTTGTTTCCCCATACGAGTGCGCGAGTAAACTCGAGTACGGCTTGTCGTCGGTGCTGACAGAAGCATCGAGAAGCGTAGGCTCGAGTCAAAACAATAACATCACCCAAGTAAATAGTAGCGTGAGCAGGCCTCGTGTAGCGCGAGTAAATCGGAGTCGAAGCAGAATTAGGTAACGCGTGTATATATTGAGTGAGGCGTAGAGGTGTGTGTGTGTGAGCGACTGGTGGTGTGAGTGAGTATAGGGAGAGATGGCACTAGCAGACATGAATGTGAGCGGAGTTTTGAATTCATCGGTGTCGCAGATGCTAGGCCGAATCGACTGGTCGACGATAGCAGAAAATGACGCGGTAGAGATAATACGGTGTACCATTGCCGGCGCGTCTGAGGCAAGTGTGAGAAGCAGCTGTATGATGAATGGATTAATGTGGACGACGAGGTGGAAAGATTGCGAGATCGACTGACGCGATTCGAGATTCGAGTGCGATTCGGCGACGATAGGGCAATGTGGGATCCAGTGCGAGACTTGGCTTCGCAGATACCGCCTGAAACGGTGACGAACAATAATCAAGCTACTGTCGAGGCAACACCGTTGGCATCATCGCCAAATAAATTAGGCAATAATTTAGGCAGTGGCGCAATATGCACAATATATCAGAGCAGCAGCCTGATGGATACGGTAATCGATGGCAATGCTGAGCGGATGCGGCGTCTCGCGGAGGAGGAGTCAGCCGAGTCGGTAGCGGGAGGTGATTTGCGTGATCGAGTGAATGAGCGAGTGCACACGGAGCAGCAGAGGGTGTTGGAGTTATCAGCGAGGGACAGTCGGTGTCCGTAATAGAGAGGAGATCGTAAGAGTAGCGGACGCGAAGAACAAGTCGCGTCGCGTGATTTCGAGCGGGGGCCCGCGACAGGCGCCACGTCGACGGTGCGTAGAGTGGCGTTCGTGAATGAAGCGAATGCGATAAATTTGAATAATGCAAATCGTGCGACAGTAGGTGGAGGAAGCGGACCGACCCCAGCAGCTTACGTGACAGCGCGATCTCGGCTGTATCAGAGTGAAATATTAGGCGCAGGTGGTAGCACTAGAGAAGGCGCGAATGAAGATAGGGCAGGCGACGCAACAGAAAGCCGAAGAAGCGACGATGCGCGTGAGAGCCGTGGCCTAGTTACAGGCATGGTGACAAGTGGTCGTGGACGTGAAGATAGTCGCGAGCCACAAGGGAGCACACGCAGTCGAACAGGCTTACGCGAGCGCGGCGGTAGTTTAACGAGATACGAAAACTCGCGATACGGCGCGAACGCGGATGGTTGGTCGTCGATGCCGGATGGTGCGCGAGGTGAACGCCGGAGTAGTATGAGTAATTCGGCGTGGAATGGCAGTGTTGGTTTCAATTCGACGTTAGCAAGAGAGAGAAACACGTGTGATCTATATAGACAATGGGGCCTAATATTTCGCGACGCGGGCAAGAGTAATCCGGAAATGTTCATTACGCGATTAATGACGTGTGCCGGTAGGTATCAGTTGTCATTGGATGACATCTGTCGGACCTTGCCAGCGGTCCTGGATATGGAGGCGTGTGCGTGGCTTGAGCGCGAGGAGAGAGAGTGGCGTACACTCGACGACATGGCGGAGGCGTTTAGGCTGCAGTACTGCGACGAGGGTACGCAGCAGTGCCTACGGCAGGAGATAGAGGCGAGAACGCAAGGCCCGAAAGAAGAAATCTCAGTATTTCTATTGAAAATTAGGCTGCTCCTCGACCAGATGAAACCGCCGTTGTGCATGCGTGAGCAAATTGATAGAGCATATATGAATTTACACCCGAGCTATAGGAGAGCGTTCAGCCGTGAACAATGCGTAAACTTTCGCGAGTTTCAGAAATTAGGCAAGCTCGAAGAGCTGAAACGTAGGCAAGAACTTGCATACCGTGAGCCGCCTAAAAGCGAAAATGTAATGTTCAGAAACGCGGCATACGTTGAACCCGAAGAAAATAACGAGCGATCGGTCGCAGCAGTGGTAATTGCGAGTGTGGAAGAGAATGAGAAAAAGAGAGATAAAAAGAGCGAACCCGAAAAGACCGATAAAAACATAAGATGCTATCGATGTCAGAACAGGGGACATATCGCGGCGCGTTGCAAGACTAGGCTCAAGTGTGAGAAGTGTGGCGTAGATATAGTGAAGTTTCGGCTGTGTAATAAATGTTGGCGAGATCGTGGTCAAAAGAAAGATCAGAAAGACAAAAGCGAGAAACCGGAAGCGCCGTCGGTCGCAGTAATATCGGATCGCGGTGTAAGTGTGAATGAGGCAGTATCAGCGCCAGAAGTAAACGGCCAAATGATAGATATGAGTGTGGCTGAGCCAACTACAATGCAGGGTATGATTGAGCCGTGCGATGAGAGTATATTGAGCGAAAATTTTTCGGATGTGCTTGCGATGGGTGGCGATATAGAAAATAGGCATTTTATAGATATTAAAATCGATGGCGTATTATTACATGCGATGCTCGACTCTGGCGCGGTGCGATCTTATCTAGGCGGACGCGCGGAGGAATTATTTGCCGGTAAATTTGCGCGATGTAAAAACTCAGTGCGAGTAGCCAATGGTGAAGCTATGAAAATGACAGGTATTGTGAAAGCGAGAATAAGCATAGATCAAGTCAGCGAAGTGACATTATTTGGCATAGTGCGCGGATTAGAATTTGAAGCGTTGCTCGGTAGAGATTTTATGAAGAGGATGGACTTGACAGTATTTCATAAGAAAGATGAATGGAAGTGTGGTGATGGCCCAATAAGAAAGTTCGCACAAATTGAAACGATTATGGCAGTCTCGTCTACATCAGCGGAAGCAAAAGGCTTAGAAATTGTGACAGAACAACAGCGGCAACGAGTGCGACAACTGCTCGATGATTTAATACCGGTGACACCGCAGTCATTGGGAATTTGCAATTTGGCCACGCACAAAATAGATGTGCAAGGGCACGCACCAATTAGGCAAAAAGTACGTAAATATTCACCACCGTTGTTGAGAGCAGCGCAAGCCGAAGTAGATCGAATGCTGAAGGAAGGTATAATTGAAGAATCTGAGAGCCCTTGGCACAGCTGTCCAGTAATTGTGCCGAAGCCAAATGGAAAGTATAGATTTTGCCTAGACTATAGACAAGTAAATGCAGTGACGAAGAAAAATGCATATCCGATGCGGTATATGGATGACATCCTTGACAAGTTGAGAGAGGCGAAATTTATTTCGAAACTCGACTTGTCACAGGCCTATCATCAAATCATGCTTGAAGAGAAGAGCAAAGAGATCACCGCTTTCTCAGTACGAGGCAGAGGACATTTCCAGTTTCTTAGAATGCCCTACGGATTGACGAATGCGCCAGGAACGTTTCAGGCGCTTATGGACAAGCTGATTGGGCCTGAGTGGGAGCCGCATGTGTTCAGTTACCTGGACGACATCATAATTGTCACCAATGACTTCGAGGAGCATTTGATTTGGCTGGAGAAAGTCTTGGCAGCGCTGAAGAGGGCGAATTTACAGATAAACCGCGAGAAGTCAGAATTTCTGTGTTCAGAAGTGAAATATCTAGGTTATGTGGTGGACAGTGGTGGCTTGAGAGTCGATAATGACAAGGTGAAGCCGATCGTAGATTATCCGGCACCGGTGAACACGAAGCAACTTAAAAGATTCCTTGGTATGATAGCGTGGTATGGTAGATTTATCAAAAATGCAGCCGAATTGAAAGCACCCTTGACGGAATTATTGCGAAAAGATGTACCGTGGAATTGGGCCGAGCAACATCAAAAAGCATTTGTAGAGTTGAAAACAGCTCTTACTGGAGCACCAGTATTGATAAGGCCTGATTTTTCAAAGTCATTTTCGGTACAGACAGATGCGAGCGATTTTGCCGTAGCGGGGTATTATCACAAGAAAGAGACGGCGAAGAACCCCTAGTTACTTCGTGAGTAGAACACTGAATAAGGCTGAAAGGAACTACACAGTAACCGAAAAAGAGTGTTTGGCTGTTTTGTTCACCGTTGAGAAACTACAGGGATATCTGCGAGGCGAACGATTTAAAGTAATCACAGATCACCACAGCTTACTTTGGCTGAATAATTTGAAAGATCCGGCAGGCAGATTGGCCAGATGGCACACTAGACTTCAAGCATTCGACATCGAATTTGTGCACAGAAAAGGCAGTGCACACCAGCTGGCCGATTCATTGTCACGTGCGTGCGAAAGCCAAATCGATTTGGCAGTAATGACAGCTGGAGAAGATACATGGTATGAGCGACATTTAAAAGAAGTAGCGGAATCGCCGAGTAAATTCAGAGACTTGAAAGTGCAAGATGGAAAATTGTACGCATTGAGAAAGAAAGAGATGGATGCATTATTAGGCGATCATGCCGATGATTGGAAGTTAGCCCTGCCAAATCATGAACGCGAACGAGCGATATATGAGGCACATGATGTGGCACAGGCTGGTCATCTAGGCATAGATAAAACAATACGAAAGTAGCAACGTATTATTATGGCCTGGTATATATGCAGACGTGGTGGATTATGTGAAATCATGTCACACGTGCCAAGAACAGAAAAGCTCGAATCAGGCGAGAGCAGGTTTAATGGGCCAACGTCACCTAGAGGGTCCATGGTCGGTCATCGCGGCGGATATTATCGGGCCGAAGCCCGCTTCGAAGGGAGGGGTGAGGTACGTACTTGTGTTCGTTGACTTGTTCACAAAGTACGTAGAACTGATAGGATTAAGAAAGGCAAATGGTAAGGCAATAGTGAGAGCGATGGATGAGTTGATAATAAATAGGTGGGGATGCCCGAGATATTTGCTGACGGATAACGGTACCGAATTCGTGAATAAAGATGTCAGTCATTATTTGGCATCGTTGGGCATAGAGCAGACGACAATACCGCCCTATATCGCGAGGTGTAATCCTACCGAGAGAGTAAATCGAAATTTGCGTAGTATGATAGCGAGCTACATAGAGGATGACCAAACCGATTGGGACTTGCATTTGCAAGAATTGAAATTTGCGCTTAATACGACATATCACGCGTCGATAGGAACAACGCCGTCGTTCCTCAATTTCGGTCGACACCCTTTACCAGCGTTACAATTGCGTAAAGAAGCCGAGAGCCCGATAGAAATATTGCCAAATGACCCCGAACGATGGTTGGTGCGAGCCAAACGCTTGCCATATTTACATGATTTAGTAAAGCGATATTTGAATCGGGCCAATGAAGAACAACGAAAGTACTTCAATAAAAACCGTCGCGAAGTAACATTCAAGTTGAACGATATCGTAATGAGAAAAAATCACGTGTTGTCCAATAAAGGAAAAATAGTAAATGCCAAATTGATGCCAAGATTTGTCGGACCGTGTGAAATCGTTAAAGTATACTCTCCGTTAGTATATGATGTGAAAAATAAATCGGGCAAGATAACGAAGGTGCACGTCAATGACTTGAAGAAATACACAGTTTCACGGCGGCTGCGAAGTAATGCCAACAATAATAACCCTGATAATAATTCTGCAGCAGCTGATAATGTGGCCAGGCAGAAGAGCGCGACCGAGGACCGATCGAGTGCAGGAGATGGCGGCGAGAGGAAGGACGCGCAGCGTGACCTTCCGCTACAGTCGACTGCCGGGGATGAGCCCGAACGGCGAGTTTCCCGCCGGCAGCGTGGTCTACCGCCCGATGCACTTCCGGTGCACTCATAATGTGCGAGCGTGCTACCGGGGGGGCCGCCACATCTGCCTCACCGTCAACCAGCCCCGCGCCTCTCCATATGAAGACAAGGAGAGAGAGCGCGGATGAGCAGATCAGGGAAATGGAGGGGCCCGGAGATGTGCTGCCCGGCGTGGCTGTGATCAATCCCGCCGCCGGAGAAGGTGTCGCCAGGGATGAGGCAATGGCCCTCGAAGAGGTGGCCGGAGGAATGGCCATTGAAGAGGTGGCTGGAGGAGTGGCCGAGGGAGAGTTGTCGAAGGAGCGAGCGTCGAGGTCGGAGTCGACGGTCGCGTTGGAGACAAACTCGAGCTCGGACACTGACTCTGAGACCGGAGCAAGCGAGATCGCCGCTCGCGAGCTCGACTGGCCGCCTAGAGACCGGCGTCGGTGGACGAGCCTGAGCCTCGCGTAGATCTGCGTGCTCTGGGCAGGATTCGTCCGGGATGCTGGAATTGTGGCGAGCAGGGAGCTGGCCATAATCATCTCGAGTGCCCTGATCCGGTGAAGCGCCGATATTGTTATTGGTGCGGTAATCCGGGCTACACCAAGTCCGACTGCCCAAATTGTGAGTCAGTGTGGCTGGAGTATTTGGCTTGGGGAAAGACCCGTTCCTTCCGCCCTGGATTCTACGATTAGTAAATGAACTACGAACTAGGTGAATGATTAATAATTTGGCCTAATAATAATAAAAATTTGTTGTGGTAATGATGCTAATGAGTGTAATTTATTTTAGCGAGGTGCAGTATGTTTACGTGTAGCAGCGTCGTCGTGGTCGTCCGTACCTGCTAGGCAGCCTCGTTAGTTTGTAGCTTCATCAGTATTTTGTTTTTTCTATTTTTTTGTTTATTTGGCCAGAAATCACGCAGAGCGTAATCAGTACGAAGAGTTTCCGTACATTTAAGAGATCGTGCAGCCTGAGTGCTGAGTATTTGAATTAGTTTTTTTGTTTTGTTTGGGCCTAATGAGTCAGTTATTTATTTATTGCTGTTTAATTGATTTTGATCGCCGTGTAGGCATATATAAAAAAAAGAGTAATCAGGCAATGAAGCCATATTTTTTGTTTTGTTTCGAGATTCTGTGAATCAAAGCCGATGGGAAAAGGAACAGTATGTTCTATTATTCATGTTGAATATTATAATAAAGTTGTAATTTGTTTGTTCCATAACTGTGTGTGTATTGAGTCGATTCATTTTATGTCATGCCTCATATTCATCCATATATATCGCCAGAATCAAGTGTTGATGTTCTTTGATAAAGTCGAGAAAAGTTAGTATTGAGTTCACAGCTATGCCACAGCAGCGTAACATTGGTATTGCTGTGTAAAGTAATGAATAATGGCGGTGCATTGAGAGATAATGGGTGACATGTTGACCATGTCTAAGATTAACTTTATTGTCTTATATAATGATTTTGTTTTTTTTGTAAATTGATAATTCATAATATAATATAGCAGCCGAACGAGAGGATCCGAAGCCAGGTTTGTTTTTTTTTGTATTTAATGTATGATTGTGTCGGTTCCTTTATTAATCATTGTTTTTTGTATATTGGCGGATGCCTAATTAAAATATTACGTGTATGAGAGTGGCTGTTATGAAGCGAGCATGGAATTGTCATCCTCGTGTGTGAGTGATGATTGAACCTCTCGTGATAGGTTCAGTCATGGAGGGGGGAATGTAAGGAGGTAGGATTTCCGCACAGAGTCCGGCGGTTACTCCTCCTTATCCTTGTTATCATTATGTCGAGAGAGATAATTACGCGAGGTGACATAGTTCGCGATATATATGGCTATGGTTCGGCGCCACTTCTCGTCGTTGAAGCGCCGGATTTGAGAAAGAGATGCGAGCGGCTCTGCGCGAGCCTACAAGTCCCGTGCGTGCTGCGCGAGAGCAGACGAAAACCTGTCACGTGGAAGGGGGCTACTGCCGACTGACGGGCCTGCGACTGAGCAGAGAGAAGATACTCTGTGTGGGAAAGCGCAAGCGATAACATCGCGAATTCCAAGCGATCGCGTGTGTGAAGTGCGAGTGTCACCTTTTGACGTGCCTGCTACCCTGGCTGCCCTCTCGTTTGGCCCTCGCTGTTTGCAGTCCACAATAGCCCGAGTCCACCAGCTTCTCCGATTTGGCCACTGCGAGTCAACAACTGTAAGTCGCTCGTATATCTCTCGGGTATTTTGCGCCATATTGTGTTTCTTTCGATACCGCTCGATCTCTCTCGACTTCGTCCTCGCATAGCTCGTCCTGCGACCTTGATAACTGCTGTACCGTCTAGCTGAGGTGGCCCGAAGCCACATAAAGATTGTATTCGGTAATCTGATAATCGCGTGCCTGATTGTACTATAAAACACATCATTTGCAAGTAGATATCTCGTGTAACTTTTAACTATTACGGCGTCACATTCGTGACTGGCGCCTACCTAAATAAATAAGCCTATTGTTATTGTTATAAATTGACGAGTCATCACTTTATTCGGCACCTCTTTATTCCTACCGTTTACAGGTCTGTGTGGATGTCTCGCCCGACATTGTATTTGCATCCCGAGGATACTTTGCTACAAGCTGAGGAAATCTAGTATCTCTGACAAGAAAACTGGAAAAAAAATAATTCGAAGGCATAAAGATAAGGTAATCTTTTGATGTATTTATTAAGGGTTTTTTTATTTTTGATATGTTTGAGATAAATTTTACATTATTTGAATATTTTCGATTCTTTAGCTAATTTTCTCAGCAACTCCACTATATAAAGACAATCATAAAATGAAGGCGAAAATCAATGCAATGATGAAAAATACATTACCTTACCTACAACAAACAATGACAGTTGCAAAAAAATTTCTACACCCATATCAACTCCAATATCAACTAATAAGCCTGGACGGGTATCACAAAAATTATTTATGGGTAAAGCTGGAATAATTTACAATAATTATTATTATATCACTTCTCCTCCTACAGAAAATACTCAAATAGAATTTACGGACACAAAGGAGGTCGAGAAAATAATCTCAGACATCAAAGCAAGAAAAGCGCCAGGACACGACCAACTGACAGGAAAAATGATCAAGGAGCTCCCCCAGATTGCGATAAGATACTTGACATATGTTTTCAACGCGTGCTTGCGCGTGTGCCATTTTCCCGCACAGTGGAAAGAAGCGCAAATAATTGTTATTCACAAACCGGGAAAAGCCGCGGAACGGGCCTCTTCTTACCGGCCGATCAGTCTCCTGCCAGTGCTCTCGAAGATCTTCGAAAAGATCCTGTTGGCAAGATTACAGCCGATAATAACACTCAACAACCTGATTCCTGACCACCAGTTCGGTTTCAGACACAAGCACACGACGGTGGAGCAGGTAAACAGAATTGCGAGAATGATCCGTGACTCGTTCGAGTCCAAAAAATACGTCTCCGCTGTCTTTTTGGATGTCGCCCAGGCTTTTGACCGAGTCTGGCATGAGGGGCTGCTATATAAAATCAAAAAAATCCTTCCGGATCAGCATTACAGGCTCATCAAATCATACCTCCATCGGAGAACTTTCAGAGTGAGAGTAAACGACGAAATCACTGAGCTATTCAACATAAACGCCGGCGTGCCTCAAGGCAGTATTCTCGCGCCCACCCTATACTTGCTGTTTACAGTAGACCTACCCTCTGCTACAGATGTACTCACGGCTACTTATGCAGATGATACCGCCCTCCTAGCGGCCCACTCGGAGGCATATATGGCCTCCCAAGTAACCAAAACCACCTCGAGAATGTACAAGAGTGGCTCAGCAAATGGCGTGTCAAGGTCAACGCGGAGAAATCTGTACACGTCACATTCACCCTCAGAAGAGAGACTTGCCCTCAAGTGTTTCTCTACGGTAGCCCGATCCCGGTGTGCGACCAGGTAAAATACCTGGGATTGCACCTCGATCGCCGCCTGACGTGGAGAGCTCATATATGGTCTAAAAGAAAGCAGCTGGGCCTCAAGCTGCGCTCGCTCTACTGGCTGGTCGGACGCAACTCAGCCCTTTCTCTGGAAAATAAGGTGCTGTTATACAAGGTGATACTGAAGCCGATTGGACGTACGGTTGCCAGCTCTGGGGCGGAGCTGCAAACTCAAATATTCAGATTATAGAGCGATTTCAGGCCAAGGTGCTTCGTTGTTTGGTAGACGCACCTTGGTATGTTCCAAACGAGGTGATTCAGAGAGACCTCAGGATCCCGACGACACGAGAGGAGATCGACGAGTGTCGCAAAAAACACGGGAGTAGGCTGGAAATACACTCCAACCGTCTGGCGTCGATGTTGGCCCGACCTCCCATACGGTCGAGACTCAAGAAGGCTCAGAGGCCGTAAAAATCAGATAAATTCGGTCCAGCCATTCTAGGACAAACCCACAAAATTTAAACTCGCTAAAAACTGTCTGGTGCACAGTGGTGCCCCCTTCAGACTTGCACTATCCACTCAATTGCACGTTAAATGTATTTAATTATTGTCCTGTATCGACAGATTTTAAATAAAAAGATTACAGTTAAAAAAAAAAAAAAAATTATTATATCAATGCTTTACTAATGTCTGAATGATTTGCTATAGCTACACCTCAATATTTGGGTCTTCGAGGATACGCGCCATTACATTATGAAGGTCTCACAAACTCTTTTAAGTCAAATGTCACTGATGATGAAGCATTGTCTTTCACTGGGCATAATAAGATACACCAACCAGTGAAACCTTTAAAAATTAGATCACCGTCCAAAGCATTTTATAACAGCAACAAATCAGGATTAATATCTTCTAACGTAGATAGTAATAGGACCATAGCAGGCATTGATTGGAGTTTTCCAATGCGTAACTCTTCACATTCATCTTCAGGGGAATATTTGAAAAAAGCATCTGATAATAAATCCTGTGCCAAGGAAAAGAGAAAGGAAACTGTGCAATGTGATGGTTCCATGGCTCTCTAAATAGTATAAAATCCCGATTTTCACAGAACTTGCAAAAAATGAAAACTAGAAATACGTTGACCAATGCTGCAATTGAACGAACAAAAACTTCTCGTGTAAAAAATAGTATATATGGGTAAAAACGCGAGTAATGCCCCATCGCCACGCGCGGGCAGCGAAAACGGCCGGATTGCTCGGTTTTCAACTCGCTCGCAAGGGTTCAATAAAATTCAGAAAAAAAAAACCAACTAAGGTTTTCAATAGGTTTTTACCTCAGCTTTCTATTGGTAGGGTCAAAAATCCAAAAATGTGCCTCCATAACCTCAAAAAAGTGAGTTGAAGGTAAATTGCGCTGTAACTTCCAGAGTTCAACTACAATCGACTTTCTGTATAGCTAGATCAAAAGATCCTACGATTTTACATAAGAAATGACTGTAAAAAAAGAGACTTTTTCGATTTTCTCGGCGAGGTGAAGAGGGAAAGAGCGCGAGGTCAGCCGTTTCGGGCGTTGCGGCGCGCCAGTGCGGGGCAGTCGATGAGCTTCTACTCTGCTCGCTCAATTCATGCATTAAATTTCTCGCACGATAATAAACAAAAACTTATTCGATGTATTTTTTCTCATCTTTTCGATGGTGTCATTTTTTTTTTAGCTTTTTTTTAATGTGTAAATGCAGGAAAACTTGTGAAAAAGGCGTTTTTCGCGCTGCACTGGACTTGAGATTGTCGCACGACCCTTCTTTTGTATTCTTTCTCGAATAAATAATAATATCCTATTTTGATCACTAGAGGGCTCATAAGCAGTTTACCGACACTCTCAAACGATGCATAACTAAAATTGTACTTAGTATACTACCTACAATGGTGTTATTATCTTTCATCATTCGATGATTGGAACTATTTAATTGTTACCATCCTCATTGATTGTTCTTATTGTCGACTTGACTTTCGTAAGCGACCATTATGGTTCGTAAATATGTAGTAACCCTTTAAAAAAAACCACCATGAAGTAAAAAATTTGCGTCCTTTTCCAAAAGATCTGAAACATGATTTTGAGGATATTTGGGATGCAGCCCAGCTTTTTGTACATTGCAGAGTAGAAATATATGATTTGAAAAAAAACGGTAAATTAAATAAATGTACGGATGATATGCATCGAGCTGGTGTTACCGTTTCGAATCAATAAAAGAAAAGTTTTCTCTTGCCCCAAATATTGGAACCGTCGTGATTTAATGCGAGAATTTTATTGTACGGGGAGAGAAACGCGACAATCCTTAGGTTTAGTATCTGAAGTGGCATTCTTACCAATCCGAAAAAATATCACGTGGTGCTTTAGATCAAATACGAAAAATTTAGTAGTCCAATTTTATATGCGAGACGATATGAGTCGTCAGATGCCTGGGTTTAAGGAAACAAAATCTATCAAGCAAGAAGATGGAATACGAATACATGCTCGAAAAAGAATGCTTCTCGGCAATATTAATGAATTGTATGAAATATTCATTAAAGAAAATAAAAATGTAAAAGTGGGATTAACAAATTTTACTAAATTGCGACCAAAACAAAGTATTCTCGCTGGCACAAGTGGTTCACATAACGTTTGCGTTTGTGTGCATCATGAAAACGTGAGGCTTATGTTGGACGCACTTGATTTAAATCTTTTGACCAAAAATCAGAAAGAACGTTTAAATAACTATAAAGACTGCATCAATAGGTCGTTTGTAAAAAACCATCAGAGGCATGTTTTCTTGGTGAATGTTCAGATTGGCCAAATTTTGGTGATTTGAGGCAATTACTATTAAACTGTCTTGAATCTTAAGATATTAATGAAATTGAATATGAGGCGTGGCTATGAACTGATAGATGC
The DNA here is from genome assembly GCA_034770305.1 of Trichogramma dendrolimi. Classification (NCBI taxonomy): domain Eukaryota; kingdom Metazoa; phylum Arthropoda; class Insecta; order Hymenoptera; family Trichogrammatidae; genus Trichogramma; species Trichogramma dendrolimi. Next base: position 29,480 of record JAPMIB010000192.1, read on the forward strand.
ACCATAGCAGTAGTAACGAGTAATATTTATGAGTTTTTAGATTTATTGGGCGAGAAATTGATAAAACTAAAAACTCATGACTATTATGCTTTGCAGCAGTCACGTTTTTTTCAATCCTTGAATACTAATAGTCCGGACGCTGGCAGGGTTTTCGTAAAAATTTCGGACTCCGCGGTATTTCTACACGTTTCTAGGCGTATTTTGATGCGCTGAATTGATTTTTCGAGGTTGATTTTCTCGAAACAGGTGCGTTTAAAAGTTATAAATAAATTAATTGTTTAAGCGGCCATATCTTGTAAAATATTAAAGATAGATTAAAACAATTCATTTTATTTTATTCCTTTTTTAAAAAACAAAGAAATTGATTTTTATTAATTGAAAATCCGTCCACTAGAAAAAAAGTTATGCAATAATTAGTGCAAAATTCCTAGAAATACGTCCTTTTTTATCTTTCAGCCTCTGAAACTTGGCTCGTATTTGTGCGATCGAGCTCATTGATACCTCGTTTTGAAGGTAATTACCTACACAACAATCCGGTATAGTTTTCATCTCAGTATAATTGTTTATAGGGCAATTATTAGCCGTTATTAGACGTAATTTTATGACTGTGGCGTACTTTTCTTTTGTTTATACGCGTTTTCCGATGGGATAAATTTTTAAAATAACTTATCAACTTAGTACAAATGAAAGTACGTCAAAAAACGTAAATTTTAAGACGTTCCAATAGGTAATCGATCAAGTAGACGCCGCAAGTTACAGCCTTCTAATGTTGGGCACAGAAACGAGCGGGCGTTGAAAGTTAGGGCACAAGCTCAGGTAACGTGAACTTCTTGCTCATATTACCGCAAAATTAATATTTAAATTGCTAATATTATGTAAACTTATTATATTAATATTTTATAGAAGTAGGTATATTTATTTCTTATTTTTACAAGTGCCATTTACATTGCACGCGCAGAAACTTATGCATTTCAGTCCCGCTTCACGACAGCAACAATGTTTTGTGCTGCACGTTTTACAATTGCAACTGGGCACCAAATCCGTTACAGAAGGAAATAGCTTCAGAACTTTCTCTGGGAGGTACTTGCCATCTCCATGATAAATCCAAACTGAAGAGGATCCAAATCAACGTGATTGTCATCGGAGCTCGATCGCACCAATACGAGCCAAGTTACAGAGGTTGAAAGATAAAAAAGGACGTATTTCTAGGAATTTTGCACTAATTATTGCATAACTTTTTTCTAGTGGACGGATTTTCAATTAATAAAAATCAATCTCTTCGTTTTTTAAAGACGAATAAAATAAAATAAATTGTTTTAATCTATCTTCAATATTTTACAAGATATGGCCGTTTAAACAATTAATTTATTTATAACTTTTAAACGCACCTGTTTCGAGAAAATCAACCTCGAAAAATCAATTCAGCGCATCAAAATACGCCTAGAAACGTGTAGAAATACCGCGGAGTCCGAAATTTTTACGAAAACCCTGTCAGCGTCCGGACTATAATTTAAAATCGAATGAAGTTATTGTATGTTTTGATTTTGCAGAGAACTACGCTTTTGTAGTACAAGACTCTGCTCAATAATTTCATTGGAATAATAATCAAGCGACGATCTTCACTTTATTAATTTTTTATAAAGATGGAAATAAAATGAAGCATAAGAGCTTGGCTATTATATCCGACAAGTTAGCTCACGAAACGGCTGCTGTTTATGAATACCAAAGTATTGTTATTCAATACATCAAAACATTATTTAAACCAACCAGAGTATATTACCTTACCGATGGTGCAGAGCAACACTTCAAAAATAAAAACAATTTTATCAATTTAAATTATCATGAACAAGATTTTGGGTTTCCTGATGAATGGCATTTTTTTGCCACAGCACACGGCAAAGGTCCATGTGATGGAGTTGGGGCGAATATTAAATTCTGTGCGAGGCGTGCAAGTTTACAACGCTTAACAAAAACCAAAATTTTAACGGCAAATAATTTGGCGCAATGGGCAAAAATTTATTGCAAAGAGACATCAATATTTTTCAGCCGAAAAGAAGATCAAAATCTGTCACAGTTAAAATTGGAAAGTAGGTTTGCGCAAGCGAAAATGATACCCGGTACTTTGAACTATCATGCTTTTATTCCACAAAAAAATAATCAATTATTATTAAAAAGAACATCATTAACTGATAAATATAAACTTTTCACATATAAAAGTACAACTGTTCAACCAGCTATTGCAAAAACGGTGACCGATAAAAAAGGAGTGACAAAAAATAAAAGAAAAAGATGGATACTCATGCAATGTGCTTAAAAAAATGATTTTTTTCGTGTTTCACACGTTTTCCTGCATTTACACATTAAAAAAAAAGCTAAAAAAAAAAAATGACACCATCGAAAAGATGAGAAAAAAATACATCGAAATAATGTTTTTGTTTATTATCGTGCGAGAAATTTAATGCATGAATTGAGCGAGCAGAGTAGAAGCTCATCGACTGCCCCGCACTGGCGCGCCGCAAACGCCCGAAAACGGCTGACCTCGCGCTCTTTCCCTCTTCACCGCTCGAGAAAATCGAAAAAGTCTCTTTTTTTACAGTCATTTCTTATGTAAAATCGTAGGATCTTTTGATCTAGCTATACAGAAAGTCGATTGTAGTTGAACTCTGGAAGTTACAGCGCAATTTACCTTCAACTCACTTTTTTGAGGTTATGGAGGCACATTTTTGGATTTTTGACCCTACCAATAGAAAGCTGAGGTAAAAACCTATTGAAAACCTTAGTCGGTTTTTTTTTTCTGAATTTTATTGAACCCTTTGCGAGCGAGTTGAAAACCGAGCAATCCGGCCGTTTTCGCTGCCCGTGCATGGCGATGGGGCATTACTCGCGTTTTTACCCATATCTATCTATCTTATATCTATATATGTGACATTTCACGTCAACTGGCCCACCCGAGTCCAAAAATGGGAGCCACCTAGAATATCGATTGAGAACTTAAGATTTTTTTGGAGATGATTTTGAGAAATTCGATTTTCCATCGTTTCCGAATATTTAAAATCAACCCAAAAAATTCTGAAAAAATTTGAGGATGTTCCTCGATCAATTCTAAGACTTTTTTGTTCAATAAACTTTTTTCCTTGACTCAATGGTTTTCGAGATAAAAAATAGAGAGGCTTAAATACATGTCGCGTGGTTTTTGCAGCCATACGGCCCTTTACATCACTCGAAAATGGTCGTTTCACATGTTTTTTAAAAGTAGAGCTCAAAACCTTTCATTTGGTTCATCGTAGACCTCAGTCGGCCAACCGATGCGGGTTTTATGAAAAGATGAACAATGCAAAAAGTTGGCCCACGGGCTGTTAGCGGGCATAGTGGGTGGGGGGCTCGGTTTCGGGGAAAAGGCCACGTAAATTTCGAAAGCCTTTGACTTTACGAAAATCTTAAGTTCTCAATCGATATTCTAGGTGGCTCTCATTTTTGGACTTGGCGGTGGGCCAGTTGACGTGGAATGTCACATATATATAGCGAAGTTTGTGTCTGTTTTGTCCCTTATGATCTCGAAAACTATTTGTCCGATCAGCTTGACATTTTTACCATGCATTCATTATACTACCGCACAGGTTTCTATCATATTAAAAACATTTTTTACTTCTTTATTTTTGAGTTCAGAATTTTTTTCGTTTTTTACCACTTTGCGTGCTCGCCCGCCCCTTGCCTGGTAAATTGTTATAAAAAAACCAACATTTGTTATTATTATTTACACACGATCGAAGGTTCCGCTGCACTCACCTATATTCACCTATATTCATGTAAACAATGGCTTTCTACTGGTCTGGACACCTTTGGAGCGTTGTTTATACGTTATTGTTATTTATACCTTGTTCAGCAAAAGTCTACTACTATCGCTCTCTATCTATCTCTTTATTGATTTTCTGTAAAAGTTTCCAATTTTTGGTTTATAAGTTTTGAAGTTTTTGCGAATTTTGTGAATTTTCGTGTGCTTTTATATGCCCCCTAAACGGCAGTAAATTGGACGATCTACTTCTCGAGCTCGAAACAAACGAACTTCGAGATCTTCAGAAACAGACGATCAACGTCAAGAAAGATTACAAATCTCTCGACAACAAATGGGTCTTGCTCGCTCTTCTGAAACGCCTGAGCAACGAGAAATACGATTAGAAGCCGATCTTTCCCGACATGCACTATTACGTTGTGTGACGGCGTACCCACGTATACGTCGCTCGACTCCTTTCTCGCACACAGACACGCGTCACTATTATTCGCCCGGTATGCTCGTCGACTTTTCCGCGTAAGCGGAGTGCCAGACGACCGCGGGGTCGTCGCCGACGAGCAGCACAAACGCTTTTTATCTACGCGATTACCTGGCCGGCTGGCACAGGTATCTCGAGACTCTTCACGGGCAACGTTGGTCCAATGCCTCGCTAGGTCTGCTCGCTCGCGCCGATGTATCCCGCCTATATCCGCGTCCCTGCCTATCTCGCGTCTAAGCCCTACCGAAGTTACTCGCGTCCGCGAGACCAAGAGGCCGGTCGTGCCGAAGCACGGGTCGCTTGCAGGCCTTGAGGCCGCGTCGCGCCGAAACCGGACGACGAGGTGACTCACTACGTCACCGCTCACACTCACACACTCAAACACTCTAGCACTTGCAAGTGCAACGTCCTGCAGACTCGCGCTCTCGACGAGGCTATCCGCTGGCACACCCTTGCACCACGCGGACACACACGTATCACACGGCACGATCTACACACACACGCTCACACACTCCGCAAGTACAATTACTCACCAAACTTGGGTTACTTCTCGCACACAATACGCTTCAAATGTAACTCGTTGTCTAGGCTTACGCTTCGATGTTTTGGGCTGCTGATCGATTCACAATCGGTCAACTACTACTCTTCGATTCGCAGCTCCGCGCGAGGCCGCTCGCGCTTCCCCCCTCTCTATGGCCAGCACGCGGGCCGCCCGTTCGGCCTGCCGCTGACTGCTGGTCTCAAACGAGAGCTCCGCTCCGATTGTGAGCTCGGCTCCGCTTTGACTCGGCGCGTCGCGGCGGCCTATCTCGCGGTTTATTCGCGAGAGTCAGTCCCAGTGATTAACGCGACTCCAAAGATTTAAACTAAATTTCCCGTTTCCGGGATGCACCGCGATCCGTGCTGGGCGAGGACAACAAGGCTTCTCGCCGCTGTGGTCCGCTGGCGCACGGTATCTCCTCATCTACGTCACGCTCGCGAACATACAAGCTCGCGCTTCACGTCCGCGAGCTACTGTGCCGCGCGACACACGCTGGCGAGGACGAAAAGGCTTCTCGCCTCGCGGTGCGCGGGTACTTCTCCGTGATGATACACCAACTTATCGTCGGTCATGAGGAGGACCTTCCCACTGATGATACGGGCCCGTCCGAAAAAACACTCTGAATTGCCCAACGGGCGATGATTCACAATAATACGCAACGAGGCATAAGTTCGACCTAACTTTACTTCCGACTTTGGCTGCGCGCGCGATATGAACGGCGATGGCGAATGCACGTGTATCGACGCGACGTGGCCCTCACGCATTGATCCGACGATGCGGTTCGTATTCTGACGCGGGCGATCGGCCCGGATGCTACCGGCCCGGATGTCGAACGTAACACACGCATACCAATACTTTGCTCGCTGCGTATCGCCGCTGCGATACTATAACCGCGATAAGAATCTTATAAACTAACCCCAAATTTTTGGCGCCTCAACGTTGGATCAGATCCGCTTCTTGGCTGCAACTCGGCCCTTGTCCGGGCGTCGATGATCTACATGCGACGACGAAATGCGGTCTTAAGCCCACGTCTGGGCGACGATGTCGAACTGTTCTTTGTACTGATGCACTGACTCGCACACAGGCCCAACCAAGCGAAACTTGCCTCACGGGCGACAAACTTGGCGAGCACGCACGAAACAAACAAGCCCTTCTGGGCGATAATGCACTCGTATTTCACGTCGGCCTCTGACTTGCCGTCTTCTACGAGCACAAAACCGGGAACTTAATTTGCAACACTTTCTTCGCTATAACCTCGCGAAAACTCCCACTTGGCTGCTGTGCAAATCTCACACGTGTCGACGTGCTGTGTGCTCGAACTAATCTGCCACGATCTATTGCGCGTCGGCCTGTCTGTTCTTGCGCCGATATCCGTCCCTCTCTCGCACACATACGCCGTCGCACGTGCCGAAGCGTCGTTGCTCGCTGCTGCTGTTGTCGCCGCGTGGACCTGCAAGTCGCGAAAAACCTACACGCACACACACTCGGTGCCTATGTACCTTGTGCCCCGTCACAGTGTTAAAAAAAAGATAGCCTCAACGAACAACAAGACTTGCTAATCGTCGAGCTCAGTATGTTAAACGAACGGTGAGCGTTCGTCTAAATCTTGCTGCATTTCATTATGATCCCAGCATTGAATATAGTTTACATAAAAATATGGACTTTGGCAAAATAGATAAGCAGTGTGAATTTTTTATGCCTTGAAATTTAAAAATGAAGCTCCACAGATGTGCTGTGTCGGTGAAAAAGTCCAATTACCAGAATTAGAATCACCACCAGAGCCATTATCGACATTATTATCGGGTATTACATGACAATCAAAACAATTCTTGGCAAATATATGCAAATACAATTCATGCTTCCAAATGACTTTTTTCGGAGCAACACAAATAATACGCGAAAACTATATGCCGACATTCAAAGTCCAAGGAAAAATTTATCATTATACTGGGTCGCTTCTTTCAATGCCAAATGTCAACCATAAATTTTCACAGATTTATTTTATGGGGACAAACTAACGAACAAATTAATCAACGTTGCCGTTTCAATATCAACGCGGATCGTGAGATCGTTTCTACATTGCAGAATTTTTTTGATGAACATAATGCATTAGTTCGGCTATTCAGGACAACTCTCGAGCAAATGCCATTTGCAAAGAAAAGACGATTTCTCCTTTTGTTATTAGAACTGACAAACACTAGCCGGTGAACATGAACGAAGATACAACGCTCCAACCATAAATGAAGTTGCAATACTTATCGCCGGCGAAGATTGCAATTCCCGTGATATAGTTATGTAGCTACACGTGAATAAATTTTTCTCCCTGAGTTAGTTTACAGTACGACTGCCACGACGAGAGGATCTTGATAAAGCTCTATTATTGCTCTCCACAAATATTGTCGTTATTCACGTGTAGCTACAAATTTGGTGACCCCGACGTGATCCACGATTATACGTTGATATTTTTATTTTATCATTCGCAATGGTCCTGGACCGTTACGACGATCGCAATCAGCGCAACGACAGGTCGAGCAGCAACGCTTGGAACAATAACGCCTCGAACAACAACGCCTCGAACAACAAAGCCTCGAGCAGAAGCGAGCTATGAACATCGCCACAGAGGACTTTAGTAGTATACCTATAGGGATTGCGCGACATCCCCTAAATTAGGGGTAGTTTTCACCCCTATTCCGAGAGGGTTGTCCCCCCCCCTAATTTGTTTATAATTTTACCCCTATATTATTTATAATTTTACCCCCTAATTGTTTATAATTTTACCCCCTAATTTGTTTATAATTTTACCACCTAATTAGTTTATAATTTTACCCCCCATAATTAGTTTATAATTTTTATCATCTAATTTGTTAATGATTTTTTTTACTTAACCATGGTTGTTTATAACTTAGGAAGATGTTTATAAATAATTATTGTTAATTGTTATGAGGAATTCGTATGGGGTTGATGATGATCCATGTGATCAATGTTTATAATAATTGTTCATAATGTTTAAAAATTGTTAATATAATTTGTTTAATTCAATACATGGTGGTGTTCCTATCGATTCAATACTGTGAAATTCGGATCGCGGCGCTTCTTATTGGCTAATGTTGCGTCAGCCCCCCCCCCCCTTCCTCCACTTCTCGCGTCACTTACACCGGCGCTACTTCTTTTGGTTCATATCATGATGATGACCCCACCACTCTGTTCTATGTTAGGGTTTTTGTGTCAGAGAGGGGTGTGAGATTCAAATTAATATTGTTTTTCATTATCATTAACAATAAACCTTATTTGATTGGAAAATTCATGATAATTATGGCTAATTGTTATATAATAAGGAATTATTTTTTAAATAATACAAAAGTTTATTGTTAATCAATTTTTTATTCAATTACATATCTTAATAGTTATTGACAGTGGAGCATTACATTGAATAATATTTTTTTTACATTTCTTGTGGCACACGACATTAGAATTGAGTGTGAATGAATCAAACATGATGTTCTCTCACTAATGGGTAGATTATAATCATAATAATTTGGATTGGCTAACATCAAATATTGTTAAACCCATATGATGCTAACCACTCCTTTACTTTAAAATGTCTTACATATATGGTTTTTGCATCCATCAATTGTTGATCAAGCACATCTTTTACACGCTCATAATCTATTGTACCCGATCCCCATTCGATTCCATCACGGTATATTATATATTCATTGTATGTTTAAGTCTGTTCATTGAGTAGATTCCACTCGTATGGTGCTTTAAAAAACCATGTACTAACATCACCATTATAAGTAATGGGCATTAGAGCCAATTCTTTAGCTACAAGAGCGTTTTGATTGTCCACACAACCAGTAACGTCCAATACGTAAAAGTCATGATGTATACTGGTCACACATTTGTTTTACAATTATTTAAGCTAGCTTTTTATTTCCCCACTCATTATATTCTGCTCAATAATACGATCATGTAAAATCAGGCAGTATGCTGTTGTATTATTGGGGAAATCCTCACTAGCTTCAAATTCAATGCGCACATCCACCGGGGCAGATTTTAAAGCCTCATTCTGTCTCGAACAATCTATATAATTAAAGGCATATAATCTTTAAAGTGAGCGCGACTCAACATCGGCTTTGAATTTTTACAATAATAATTTGCTTGAAAATTCGCATACATTTCATATAGACGTGCATATTGATTTTTATCGAAATCGATATTTAAATTACCATCACAAGTATTGAGCATTTAAAAAAAGTTTAACATTTGCAATATTACAATGATCAAACATACTGGCATTTTGATAGTGGCTTGATTTTCGATCGGTTTGAAAGCCAATAATGACAAATCTGGGCTTTCGAGCTGGTTCGATGTCTTGACTGACCAAACATGCTGTCGAGTGGCAGCTGGAATTGTCGGCCATTCAAATAGCTGCCAGGAGCGGAAGGGTATTTTTATTGGTAAATTTTTTTTCATCTGCTTGAGAAGTTTGATTTTATCTTGATTTGATAATTGTATAGTTGGCATGCACCATTCAATTTTTTTCAAAGTTATTTTAAAGGCTTCAGGTGGTGGTAACCCCCCTGTGCATTGGCTTCTGGGCGCGCCTGCACTATAGCATTCAAATCGTTTCTAGATCTTACAAGAATTAGCTCATGTTTAGCATTGACAATAATTTTTTTATAGTCCTCAGCACAAAAATCAATTCAATGGTAGATGAACATCAAAGTAACCGTTTGCGTCAATAACTGGTGGATGTTGGGATATATTACACCACCCTGCATTCTCCATTCGGTGAGCCCTTGCTGAATCGAAGAATCAAACCCTTTAATCGTAGTTGTAATCCCTGCGGTCTTACACCTATCAATTTCTATTGCATTTAGCTCATAGCGAATCCCCTCAAATAGGTGACATATCCCATTATTTACTAGCTGAGTATTGTGACTGCAGCACCTGTGGTTTTTGTAAGTCGACCAAATATGTGTATATAGCTTTGCGATGGTAACAAATTCAATTCTTGATGTTGAATGGAAATACGTATTTCATCGCTATTGTCAAAATTTGATGAATATGGTTGGTGAGCATGAATTCCATGATGTGTGATTGATTCATCAAACACCACATTGGAGTAAATACTCAAAATGTCATCCATTTTTGGTTTTTGCTCTACTCTTTCTCTTTTCCCGAACAACAACCACAACAACTGCGAACAAGCAGACTAATTTTTCTTTCCACGTACGGATAAGCCTAGAGACTTTAGATATTGAATATTTTTTGTTGTTAGTGATGGGTGCTTTCGTGTGTAACTGACCCCGCTCCCCCATCGTCTCTTGCTTTTATAGCTGCTATTATCATGAGTGTCTGATTTGGTAGAGTGTATACTCGCAGTTGTAGTATTATAAACAATACCCATCATGTGAGTCTTCTGCTTCTAATGTGTAATCGTATTGTAATTGTTTCCCCCTGGAAATTTACGATTCGTCCTTCTTGATCAACAATTCGCAATTGAACGTTATCGATGTATGTAGTACTCACAGGCATATATATGATGCTACTTGGAATTTCAACAATTTTATAACCATAATCAACAGTTGGATAAAATTCATGCAATGTGTGCACCTTTTCGTTATTTAAATAGGCGCCTGTTGCTATGTTGCACTCCACACGTATGGAATTTATACCAGTTATAGAAATCGATGAATCTGATGTGTGCTGTGTGCCTGCCTCGAGTATCTGGGGTTTGAAGCCCAAAAGATTGGCGATGGAGTCTTTTGGTGAAAAATCTATACTTTTATCACAGTAGATTACTTCTCGATATGTGAATCAGCCCGCAGCTCAAATGAGATGTTTTGTTTCTGTAAGATTTTTTTTAAATACTGATTGACATCAGTTATTTCATAACTACCACTTGGTATTTGCATTGGTTCTCTATTCTCCACATATAATTTTTATTAAATGCTCCAATATTGGGAATTGAGTTAAATGTAAAAGAGATACAAGCCCAATCTCATAGCTCTTATTTTTAGATAGTTCAATAACTGGAAAATTGGGCTTCGAGAACAGATGATTGACCAGTCAAAGTAACGATAATGATTCTCATGATGTTTGATAGCCATCTACTCATCATGTACTGCTAACTTCTTTTATACCCTTTCCAGCTAAAAATTTCAAACACAAATGTCCACAGTGTGTGTGAATTGAACTTCTGGAATCGTTTGTATTATAATACACATAATCGACATTCCAGTACTTCATTAGTTCATGTGGTGGGTGTAAATCCCCAAAGCTATCAAAATAAATAACCCTTTGATTATGCTTATGGTATGCTACCCAGTGTGTTCCATCCTTTTTTTCACTATCCAGGTTTACAATGGCACATTCGCGTGATCGACTACCACTTCACGCATATATACATCTCTAAAATGGGGAATTTTCATAAGTTTTGCAAATTTGATCAATTCTATATTGCTAAGCGCATGATTGGGTAAAACTATTTTGACGTTTTTTTTTTAAACATAAGCCCTTACCCTGTTTACGAGCATTTAAGTATAGACCATACCCCTTCTTTGTAGCTTTCAAAAATAAACCTTTGCCTAGCGATCGCTTCCATTTTGCGATTGTGATTTTTCATCTCTTCAAGCTCGCTTTTTGCTATTTTAGCTTGATTTACAGCTTTAGCAATGTTAGCGGCCCCACTAGCTAAAGCACCTGTACTGACAGCCCTGCAAACAGAGGCATCAAAAATGCTAAAGAACCACCAATTTTATCTGAAATTGGTAAAACTCGAGGCATGATTATATTCTTTGTCCACCCCTTGCTTTAACAATAGCTCTGGCCTTTTTAAGCGCAATAGCGATGGAATTATTTCCTGACGACATTGTTTTTTCACATCCCCTAGAAACGTTGTAAATTTAATTTTTTTATTTTTAACACCAGATCCTTTCTTAATTTTATTTTTTCTCACACCAGACCCCCTTTTAATTTTATTTTTTCTTGTACCCCTTTTTTTCCTAGCAGCCATCACTTTTTTTGATATTTGAAAATATATAGAAACCTCTCCTTGATATAAATAATCGTAACACCTTGACAGATTGTCTGAAACTAAAAATAATATAAAAAACGATGCGTATTTATACTCAGCTCATTTATCACCGATATTACATGGTGTTAAGATGGAATTTTCTCCGCAACCCATATCATTAGAAGTAAAAAATTTTGATTATGACAAGACTGTGAAAAAAATAGACACGGATCACTATTACCGGATACCATGAGAGCGTTGTTTGTAGGTCCTTCAAACTGTGGTAAAACAAATTGTCTACTAGCACTCATCACACATCCAAATGGGCTTAGGTTTGAAAATGTATACATATATTCAAAATCATTGAATCAGCCCAAATATAAATTTCTCCAAGAGCTAATCAAACCGATAGATGGAATGCAATATCTTGCATTCAATGACCAAGAGAGTGTTATATCACCTGAAGAAGCCTTACCTAACTCCATCATGATTTTTGATGATATCGCATGTGAAAAACAGGATAGTGTGAAAGCTTTTTTCTGCATGGGGAGACATAAAAATGTCGATAGCTTTTACCTGAGTCAATCATATGCACGTGTTCCAAAACATCTTGTGCGTGACAATGTGAATTTCCTCATAGTTTTTCATCAAGATGAGACAAACATAAAACACATATACAACGATCATGTTAATACAGATATGACATTTGCTCGCTTCAAAGATTTGTGCTCACATTGTTGGAGTGAGGATAAGCATGGATTTTTAGTTATTGACAAAGACGCCAATTGAATGAGGGTAGATATCTCAAAGGTTTCGATTGTTATGTTATAAATATGTAAACTAAGTGATTATACTTTTAGTCGATTGTGTTAGTTCAAAATGAATAGTTTGCAGAATGAACAAGATATTCTTAAACAGTTAATAAATTCACGAGAAGCCGTAAGAAAAAAGTATAAACAAATTAAGAGCAATGATCGAGATATTGAGCAAATGCTCTCAAAAACATTTGAACCAATCACAAAACCACTTCAAATTAGTTGATCTAACTATTGATGAGGATGATGGATCAATAAATAAAAAAGGTGTGAAAAATATTTTACAAAGTGTGAAGAAAGAAGAAAAAAGGAAATACCACAAAATGTGCAGAATATTCCCCACTGGTAGAAAATCATATGGATGGTGGAAATAACATCATTGATAAATCAGATGTAGAAACATCACTTTTCCACTAAATGATGGACTCAAAAGTGATAAACTAAAGTCACTTCCTAATTCCGGATATTTAAAATTCTATCTTGCATATCTTACAGCAGATAGTGATCCTCACCAAATACTCGATCATTATGGCGTTCGAAAAGGAGAGGGTAATAATGCCTATCAACTAAAGTTGGGTAGAGCTGATATCATTTAGAGATGACACAATCGTACTCAACGATGTGCATAAATTTAACATGACACCACGTCTGATTGAGTTAATTTTCAAAAAAATTCCTTTAGATAGCATTATCACAGGGGTTGATAAAGCGAATTATCGTGAAATTTTGGAAATTTCAAGTGCTCACAGATTACATAATGATCCCACACAGCCGGTGAGACAATGGAAATATGCAAAGTATACAAAATACATTCACCCAATGTTCCCTCCAACAAAAAGTGGTAAGGGTGTGTCATCCAGATTGATTAAAGATTATAAAATCGCATATTTAAAACCTGAAAAGTTTTATAGATACTGGGATGACCCCAATGAGCTCTGTGAAAGATTGAAACTATTGATAGCAGAAAAAAATGCTGGCAACAGCGCACACGGCAATGAAATTCACTCGATCATGGAAGAGCTGCATGAGGGAGGGTATATAAGTTAATACATCTCAACAAACCCCATCAGTATCAAAATGAATTTCGACGTGCTTGGACGACCCATTGTTAAACCAGTTTACAGTGTGGAGGAAGTTAGAGTTGAAAAAACAAACACCCACACCTGCTCCTAGAAGTAAAATGTTGGCTACATCTGTTGAAAAAATCCCCTTAAATGAGGGAGGACAATATGACGCTAATAATAAGCGTGTGATTAATATTGCTCCTGCAATTGAAAAAACTGATGCAATTGATTTGGGGACACTTCAAAGTAATATCAAGACTTCACATCGTGAAATTCAATCTCTCGAAAAAAAAGTCAATGATAAAATTGAATCAATTGTTAAATTTGATAGAAATGGGAATTATGACATGATGAATAAAAAATTCAAAATGTTGGTGAGCCAATAAATGACACCGATGCTGTAATTCTCAGAAACTTGCATGATGCTGAAAAATCGCTATTGCAATCTATTGAAAAAATACCCAGAGGTCCACCTGGTCATGGATATAAAGCAACATCTGATGGTAATTATGATTTGATGCAAAAACGATTAACCAATATGGCACACCCCATTGATGACATGGATGCGGTTACACTGTGGGTGATGAATTTTATATGGATGCTGTTCGTTCAAAGGCGCAAAGAGAAATTGATGATGTGTCTAGCAAATTGCAGCAAAGTGTGTCGGACATGAGTAGAATGTTTTACGAGTCTGTGGAAAATGTAAAGAAAAGCATTGATTCAATCGAGAAAAAACGCAAAGAATTGGAAAAGTTGTTGGATCGTCAATCAGATGAAAAAGATCTAATCAAACGTAATCCGGAATTTCACTATCTTCACAGAACGTGAAACAAGTAAACGTAAAAAAAAATCATGTCATCATATCCATCTACATTTTTTTTCATATAAATTCGATGTTATTGGTAAAAAATCATCAGTATTAACACGTTTGTGGACGAAGAAACAGCTCAAATCATGACGCAATCATTAAAAGATAGCAGCTGCGATGGCGATATAGGTATTGATACTTGTGGACCATTTACTAACTCACAACCTAAACCAGAATCTCTCATTCATCTACCAGTGCACGATGAGGATAGCGAAGTTACAATTTTGAAGAGATTAAATGATTCGCGTTTAGCTCAAGTAAAACATTTCGATATGAATTCTAAAAGATTAACAAACCTCGCGGATGGTGTAGAAGTATCAGATTTGGTTAATTTGAATGTATTGACAAATGGAATTGTATCGATTTTTATTAAAATGAATGATTTCATGAAAACAGCATACATGAAAATAGCATCACTCTTGAAAAAGACCGAAAAAGGTGATTTCAATATTGAGGCTAAGCTGTTGACAAACGTTGAAGATGCATCCCTTGATGGTGATGTTGTCAATTTAATTCGGTTCAAGGATTTTGTTCATTTTATGAACAAAATCATTGAATCCACAGAACCAGGTCCACGAGGAGAGGGTCATGATTTGGCAGAAGATACCTACAATTATGATTGGAATGAAAAGCGTATGAGGAATGTCGCAGATCCTATGAATAGTTTTGATCTCATGAATTATCGTACATTACACACTGAGACACAGAAGGAGTTCGACGCAATTAAATATAAACAAGAAAAGTTGTTCAAAACAGTTGAAAAAGAGCTACGTGATCATTTTGATAAATCAACATCGATTATTAGTCAATTGAAGTTAGAGGTAGCAGTTATTGATGAGCGTTATGCTAACACGCAAGCAATATCTAGAGTGCCAGCAGATCCCAAGTCACTACCACAGCTTAAACAATATATGCATAAGGATGGTAAAAAGTATTACCTGCATAGAATAGGTGGAACATATCTCAATCCACATTATTATTATTTGGAAGATAAGAATCAACAACAACAATCAGAATGAGAAGATGATGATTGTGAAAGAAAACCTAGTAAATGAGCTTCAAACCAGCACGTCGAAATTATCCTAGAAGAAGCTTCGATATGATGGGTATTGGGGATACATGGCAGGCCGATCTTGTTGAGATGATTCCATACGCTAAGGTTAATAAAGGGTATAAATACTTACTCACAGTCATCGACACATTTAGCAAATATGGATATGTCGTTCCAGTGAGGTCTAAAACAGCCAATGATGTAACTGAGGCAATGTTATCTATTTTGAAAAGTGGCGAACACCCACAGAATTTACAAACCGATAATGGAAAAGAATTTTACAATTCAACTTTCAAGCAACTTATGAAAAAATTTAAAATTCATCATTATTCAACCTTCAGCAATATGAAAGCAGCAATTTGTGAGCGATTCAATCGTACTCTAAAGGAAAAAATGTGGCGCTTATTCTCACTAAACGGCAATTACAAATGGATCAATACATTACCCAAACTTTTGAATGAGTATAATAATACAGTACATCGAACAATTGGTATGAAGCCAAAGGATGTTAAAAAATCTAATGAAAAAGAACTCCTGTTGCGATATGATGCCATGGCGTACTCCACAGCTACACCGAAGGAAAAATTTAAAGTTGGTGACAAAGTGAGAATAAGCAAGGCTAAACATGTGTTTGAGAAAGGTTATACACCAAATTATACCACTGAAATTTTTACAATTAATAATGTGGCAAAGACTCACCCAGTTACATACCACTTAAAAGATTATCAGAATCAACCAATAAGTGGTGGCTTCTATGAGCACGAAATTTCTCGTGCAAACTATCCGGATGTTTATTAAATTGAAAAAGTTGTAAAAAAAAAAATAACAAATTATATGTAAAATGGTTGGGATTTGATGAATCTCATAATAGTTGGATAAATAAAGATGACTATGTTTAAATTTAACTTTTAAGTTTGCAAGAGGTGAAGTAAATAGATGTAGTCGACACCTCTCAGACTTAAACACCGAACTACAAATTTATTAAATTAAAGTACAAAGAAAGTGAAACGGCCGTTCGTGCCAAACGACAATGCTAGTCGTGGCGTCCTCGTAGCCACACGTGTGGGTTTGAGGAGAGCTTGAAATCAAGAGAGCGAATCTCTGCTCCTCTTCGAGCTTGAAGACTCTCGTTCCGTGCGACGCTCCCTTCTCCTCATAGAAGCCCGGTGAGGGTAGTCGCTCGCAGTCACGCGGTCAGCGGCCTTGGTCGCTAGGCGGGAGGCCTAGCTGGCGACGAGACCGTCGTATGACCGGGGGTGAGCTTCCAGGCGCCACATAACTATTTCTTGTTTATTTTTTCATCATAACTTTATATATTTATTATAATTATTTCATAAAAAAATTTTTATAACATTTACATAAACTTGACAACATATTTTTTTCTTATTTCTTAATATCGAAATTTAAAATACCAGCACCCAAATGTTTACAAAACAATTTTTTTTCGCTGGCGGCATCACTCAATTCTACAAAAAATGAATTATTTGTTAACAATGCATTACTCATTCTAGCATTCAAATACACGCATACAGTTTCATTATTGATAATGTTAATTCTATTACAATCTTGTTCCCATATTGTGTGTCTTAACTATTTTGCAGTTGTAAGAATTCTTTATTCTCTTGCAATTGTTGAATTGATGAGATCTATCTGTAAAAAATATTTTTAAGATAATAGATTAGATAATGAATGAATGAATGTAAAATTTCTTTTATATTCGAAGTCAAACTTAGATACCTTTTTAACTTTGCTGAGAAGTGGTAGAATAATCACTGATGCCGGTGTTGCTGCTGCTGCTGCTGTTACTGATGATACCACTGCTGTTACCATCGGCTTTTAAAGCATTCAGAGGTGTATGGTTAGCATCATGCACACCCCCAGAGTTTAATTTTTTTGAAGGAGGGGTAGATGTCACATCATTGGTGGTTTCAAGATTAGGTCTTTTCCTACTACTTTGATTTACTCCCACCACTGTCATAATCATTGAGCGCTGTCCTTTTTCAATGCTTTCCACCTCCATGTCTTGATTTTGTGATAAACGCTGTTACTGATGCTGCCATCTTGCGATAGAATAATGACCCAAGGGGAGAGTATCGGTTGTTTCAGGAATGATAAACCTTTTATGGCTAAAACTTTAACTCTACCTTTAACTTGAGCACAGAGCTCTTTAATGAAAATGTGAGCATCATAAGCTCAAATTATGAAAAAAAACAGGTATCTGTTTAGAATCTTTATAATTAAGATTACAATTATTGTGTGCTGGTCCTCTATACTCCCCAGAAAAGTGATCATGATCCCTTACACGTTAACGGAACAACAATCGTTGAACTTTCTACAATTTTCCTTGTGTTTCTCTAATAAAATTTTTTTTGAGAAATACACTAAGCAACGGTTGCAGATATGAATCATGTTTTTAGATCTAGTTATTTGAGATCTGTACAAACGTGACATAGATCTTATCAACACATAATGTTGTCGAACATTGGGTGAAATGGTGAAATTTTGATTGTTTGAAGTAAGATGTTCATTCTGATTTGAGACCTCTACCTCAGAATTAGATTGGGTTGCATCAGATGTTGCTGCTGCTGTGGTTGTTTCATTATCTGTACAGTTTGCTGATGTATCATCATCATCATCATCATCATCATCATTCACCCCTATATTCACTTTCAATGAGGAGCAAATTTGTGTGATATTTTTTTTCCTCGTTTGTTAGACAAATGGTGGATGTTAAATATATCACGTTTTTTCTTTAACATGTATACATTTACAGATATGGTTGGGTTCATTTTCTCAAACTTTTTAATATCTTTAATGCTCATTGGTTGTTCTAATCCATCCATATTTAATTCACCCAAATATTGCTTATATTTGTTCGGATCGTGTGCTCTATCTGCCATCCTATACTTTCTCGCTAAAATGCTGTACTCGAAACACCTATTATCTAAGTTTTGTACATTACAGCAGGCCACTTTTTTTTAATAAATTCAGGGAGATCTATGTATGATGACCCCCTCACCGGAATATATTTCATTATAGTTGATGAGAAACAAATTATTTGATTTAAAGTCCATCCAGAGCCATTTTCGGTAAATCTATCAATGCGCGCTTCAATATCATTAATAACATTTTCATCAAACCAATTCTCAATATCTTCAGAATCATGCAATATCGGTAACGCTGTAGTTGTTAACCACTTAGTTACATGCATATCCTCACCATCATCAATTTTTGGTGTTTTAAACTCGATTAGAAGAGAACAATATGTTTTTATGGGATGTTTAGCTAAAAAAAGAATTAGTGGTTGGAAAATAGGAAGACAGTCTTTGAGAAACAATCTCACATCTGTGTGAGAATGGTTTTCAATAAATCCTGTTCTAATCGCACCATCAAAAAGTCTTTCCGATTCTGTCCATTCTAATTGTTTGTCTCCCTCATCATTTAATATACCGGCACCAACATAATTCCCCAATTTATTTTGTAGAAATAAATAAATATCTTTTATTCTTCTTTGCAAGTGCTTGACCCACAAATTATGATCTTTCGCAAATATTTCACAAGCTCTTGACATTGAACCCATATCACTAATTATATTAGAAGCACATGTTGCATACCCCATCATTTCTTCGGTGCTTAAATCATTATTGATTTTTGTTACTACTTCTAATAAATCAACTTTTGCGGCAAATTCCCTAACTTGTGCTTTGACGGTGGCGTTCATAGCATCTTTAAATTTCTTGTCTTGATTTTCGTTACAATCCTCAATTTTAGGACTCATTTTGACGGTAGGTTTATCTATTGTATTATCATTATTTGCTATTACAGATTTTTCATTAACAACATTCATTTTTATTTTTTTTTTTTCATTCATGACAGTCATTAATTTTAGAACTCATTTTTTTATGTTAAACTTTTCTATTTTATCTTTTACTATTATGGGTTTATTATAAACCCCTTTCATTTTTGAGGAGCCAGCAACAGTAATGCAGTCATTTACATTCGAGTTTTTTAATTTTACAACCGTTTGATTATCATTTATCTTTCCTTTATCAATGATTGCGGTGTATCCCTTTTGTAGACTTTTTAATTGATTTAGCAACTCCTCACGAACTGATTTTAAGCTATCTAACATGGAATCGATTTGAATTAAAATTGTTGATGCACCTTTTCTGTCAAATATGTCGTATAGCTCCTTCACCTCACAATTTATATGAAAGCCAAACCAAACTCGTCTATACAGATCATGCATGTCCAAATTTAATATACCATCCTGTAGTTTATGTATAGTTGCTATGATGTGATGCTTAATGGTATTGAACATTTTCGTCAGCTCACAGTGATCCACATCCTTTTCCAAACTAGCAGCGATAATTCTTTTATCCAACCCCGCATAGATAGACATTCTTTCTTTCGGTTGCACCATCCTTTATTACTCAAAATAACCTGCTCACAATCACGAAACCAATGAAAAAAATGCAATCACAGTCACAGTCACAGTCACCTAAAATTTGTTTAAAAAAACACCATTTTACACATACATGTGCTACAGCTTTGACGATACACAATTAAAAAAAAACCGCTGCCAATTCATTGGCAAAGAGCTTCCTCATAAAAAAATACCAATTACATTTTTTTTAAATAATGAATATTGTTTTTGTAAAAAATTAAATATTTATTTAAAAATCACCATAACATTTCCGTAATCATGGATTCCTGCATTTATACGTGAAAAAATGAAAAAAAGATTTTTTTTTCCAAATTTACGAAAAAATCTTAGTCAAAAGGCCGTGATACATACATACGAACTTTTGAGAATTCAATCAAGTTTACAAATATGTAAACCAAATTGTCCTACGAGGTCTGGTTCAAAATCTCGTTTGCAAGCCTATCACAGAGCTTACTCTATGAGGAAGCAAAAGTACAACTGTTCATTTCGAGTCGTTAATTTTCATAATATTCGGTGAATCTCTATTTTGGTCTTAAATTAAAGCTTAGCTGCTCTTCTTTCATGACGACACAAAAAAATAGTGGAAATTCCGGCATTCATACGTGAAAAAATGAAAAAAAAAATTTTTTTTTTCAAATTTACAAAAAAAATTTCAAAAAATTTAAAAAAAAATTTTTTTTGTTCTACTGCCAAAAAACCTTTTCTGGCCTCATTAATACTACAAAAGACAATGAATGCAATTGAAATTTGTACAATCCACCGTAACATTTTCAGATTTTGCCTCGGACACACGCACACACACACACACACCACACACACACACACACACACACACAACACACACCACACACACATACACACACACATACATACATACGGACATTTGTTGAGAATTCAATCAAGTTACAAATATGTAAACCAAAGTCCTACGAGGTCTGGTTCAAAATCTCGTTTGCAAGCCTATCACAGAGCTTACTCTATGAGGAAGCAAAATTAGTGAATTTTTTTTTTTATGAACTGGTTTAAACTGACTCAATCTGATTTTTAACCTGAAGAGTTAAAAAAACGATACGGGTGTTACCGTTGAGAGGGTTTGTTGACTACTGTGTTCAGACTTCTCAAATAATCGGAAATGGTGAAAAGATCTAGATCAATTTTAGAAAGTACACCGAATGCATCTTGCGTTTGTGGAATGGTAATGAGTAGGAGAAAAAAAAATTGTCATTGGTCCATTCAAAGCTCAAATTATTCTATAGGTCGGATGTATGATGAGAACAGTGATGGGCGTGAAATAATTAAGTGAGATAATTTTTTAGCTCGATGGATGCATTTGATGGCTTTACACGTAACACGATGAGAGGTGTTGTATACACTCTATTGGTGTGCGCACACGCATGTCGTGGAAATTGTCCGCTCTTTTTTTTTCTTCATTTCTCATCTATCTTTATAAGAGCAAGTTCAACTTTTAAGTGTTTCCATTTCTCTCAAAATAAAGTGAAAAAATGAAATCGTTAAAAGTTACAAGTGAGGGAGTGAAAAATAAACCAATTATTAAAAATATTCAGCGAGGGAAATTTGTTAATAGACTCGCAAATGGGTATATGCAAGGTCAAGTGTGCATCATCACCAGGGGATGTATCAGAAGAGGATAACCAATGGACAATACGTAAAAGAGGATGGATCCCCATTGCAAGAGGGTGAGCCATCAACATCATCTGGACAATTTGAGTCACTTCCAGAGAATGATGTCTCAAGATCAGGAAGCAATGTGATCAATATGGAAAGCGATGATTAGCTCGGATGATAGCGGATCTGACACAGATAGCATGAATCTTCCTCTTCCACATCATCGTCCACATCATCATTCGCATACTCTTCATCGTCCTGCTCGCGCTCATCTTCTCCCCTCAAAGTGATGAAATGTCTCCACGAGTAGTGAGGTAGATGATATTATAAGGTATGTAAAATAAATATTAATAAAACATTTTTTTGCGCATGTGCTTTTTTTAAATGAGATTTTTTTTAAATGAAAATTTTTTAAAGCTCTCAGAACGCAGAATATGCTCTAGGATCACAATCAACAATGTCAATTGATTCGTCTTCGTACGAAAGTGTTGATCATTCGTTAGCGATACCAACGAGGAGCTAACCGACAGAGAAGTTGGTGAAGACATATTCACATATGCATATAATTATCCGAGCCCTGATGGATTGGGAAATAATTTTGCAGTAGGATCTAGATAAATATCAAAACCATTTACACATGAGGAAATGGAGCATGAGCGGAATAATTCATGGAAGATTGAGTTTATGGAGGATCGTCCATTCAATACCATAAATGACTATTTTTGGATGTCAGAGTTTGAAAATAGTAGCATTTAAATAAATGAATAAATAAATGTATTTACACTATGCATGTATTATAATATTATATATAGTAAATAAAAAAATATAATATAAAAAAGTATGTCTTTTTTCTAACTGTTACACAATTTTTCCTTAAGGAGGTTCCGTCGCGCAGTCTAGCCAACTCGTGAACATTAGCATTTACTCTGTTTCAATAAAAAAACAATCATCTCGCAAATTCAAATTCCACGCGACTTTACCGACATGTAAACAAACATGATGGCCCACCTCGCAACGACGAGTGCTTCGCACGACACCCGTTTTTTTCATCAACAATTTTCTTTCGATTTTCACTGGCTTCTCATATTAATAGACATATCACTAGAAAGTAGAGACTTAAATCTACAAAACCGTATATGTCTCGCTTGGGAAAACTTGAGTATTTATGACAAATGAGATGCTAAAAAAAATTTTTTTCTCCTTGTCATAAGAGCCATGTTATTCTGCTGCATAGCAAGTAAACTTTGGATAGAAATATTTCCAGATTTTTGCCTGCTACCCATATTAATAAGCATACCAATGGATTCGTTATGATTCAAACTATAAGAAAATCATAGTCGCATATCGGAAAACTATCCCGATGGAACCTCCTTAGTTAGATTTAAATCAAGTAAAGCCATATGGTCTGCTTTTATCACTGTGAAAAAATTTTTTTTAAGTTCGTAACACTGTTTTTTAGTAGAGGTGATAACATGAATTAAGTTAGCAAGCTGTGCCAACACAAACAATGACTAGTGTGTTGCAGTATGATACAAATTCAAACCCTCAATGGAGCACACACATTATCTCATTACAAGTCAAAACCAGGAATTGCTTGGGTGATAGCGATGATATGATCTACGCAGGAAAGTGATGATTATTACATCTTGAGCTGAGAAGATGCACCAATTTGAATTTTGAAGCAGATGTCATCATGACTTGGGTTAAGAAAACATATGATTGCGTTCATTCTGATTTTATTTTAATCACGACTAGTCAGATCCCCGATGCATTACTTTCTAACAACATACTATCTTTTTGTCGACTATTATCAACGAATGTATCAATAACGAAACACACGACTAATACCATAATATATTGAACACCATAATATCAAACTACTTGCAATGATTAAGATTCTCAACTATCATTGTTATTGAATTCAATGTTAATACCATGATTCACTATAATACAGTAAACATTCTGATTTTATTTAATCACGACTAGTCAGATCCCCGATGTACCTTCCTGATCTACACTAGCATTAGCATGGGAAGAAACGAACACTGATTTTATCCCAATCATGATGAGTCATGTCCCCAATGAAACTTGAAATACGACACTTTTTCACATCGTGACTTGAACCGAGGAGTGGCATGATCCAAATGTAGCAGCATCACTACTTGAGTCGAGAAGCGGTCGATTCAAATCAACTCAGAGAGTGGTGGGGTCATCATCATGATATGAACCGAAGAGAAGTAGCGCCGGTGTAGAGTGACGCAAAAAGTGGAGGAAAGGGGGGGGGCGACGCAACATTAGCCAATAAGAAGCGCCGCGATCCGAATTTCACAGTATTGAATCGATAGGAACACCACCATGTATTGAATTAAACAAATTATATTAACAATTTGTTATAAACATTATGAACAATTATTATAAACATTGATCACATGGATCCATCAACCCCATACGAATTCCTCATAAACAATTAACAATAATTATTTATAAACATCTTCCTAAGTTATAAACAACCATGGTTAAGTAAAAAAATCATTAACAAATTAGATGATAAAATTATAAACTAATTATGGGGGTAAAATTATAAACTAATTAGGTGGTAAAATTATAAACAAATTAGGGGTAAAATTATAAACAAATTAGGGGGTAAAATTATAAAACAAATTAGGGGGGGGGACAACCCTCTCGGAATAGGGGTGAAAACTACCCTAATTTAGGGGATGTCGCGCAATCTCTATAGGTGTACTACTGACTTGGCAGCAGCAGGAGGTTTGGCAGCCGCAGGAGACTTGTCAGCAGCAGGATGCTTGGCAGCAG
The DNA here is from genome assembly GCA_034770305.1 of Trichogramma dendrolimi. Classification (NCBI taxonomy): domain Eukaryota; kingdom Metazoa; phylum Arthropoda; class Insecta; order Hymenoptera; family Trichogrammatidae; genus Trichogramma; species Trichogramma dendrolimi. Next base: position 53,995 of record JAPMIB010000192.1, read on the forward strand.
CAGGAGGCTTGGCAGTGGGAGGAGTCTTGCCACTACTACAACCGCAACAAAATTTCTCGTTGGCCAATGTTGGTGCCGCTGGTTTTGGAGCGCCTCAGATCCACCAAGTAGCAGTGCGCTTGCCAACCTTTTGGTTAGACAAGCCAGCCGTCTGGTTCACGCAAGCAGAGGCGCAGTTTCCGTAACATCACCACGGAGCTGACGAAGTACTATCACGTCATCTCGCAACTCGACGTCCGTGCTGCCGCAGAAGTCGAGGATATCATAACCAACCCGCCTGCCAATCAGCCATACACGCATCTACGGCAGCAATTGATCGCTCGACTGTCGTCATCGGAAAAGCAGCGTAACCGTCAGCTACTGCAAGACGAAGAGCTTGGCGATCGTAAGCCATCACAATTTTTGCGACACCTGAAATCGCTGGCTGGCTCGACGCCGTTGCAACTGAATCTTCTACGTCATCTGTGGCTGAGACGACTACTCCCGCACGTCCAAACTGTGTTGACAATCGACCTGAGCTTTCATTGGAGCAGTTTTCTGACTTGGCGGATAATTTCGTGGAAATCTCGCCGCTCTCCTCTGTGCATGCAGTTGAACATAATTCTGAGCAAGTAAGCCTCACAAATGATTTACTTATGGACGCTATTAAACAGCTTACTCTGGAGGTGAGCGCTCTACGTTCTCGTCATCACAAGAAGCCGCGAGCTCGTAGTTGCAGTCGCTCTCAAAGCTCTCGTCGAGATTCCCGTGGTTCAGCAGAGAATCAGAGGGATTTGTGCTGGTACTGTCGTCGTTTCGGAGATTATGCCGAAAAGTGTTTATGCGATGTAAAAAACGGCAAAAACAGTCAGTAGCGGCGACTGACTGTCCTTCGTCCAGCAGCCGCTTATTCGTTGTCGATCACTACACTTCTCGAATTAATAAAAATAACAATTGAAGCCTCTTTTGAATGTAGCCGCCACCAAAAAATAGATTCTTAGGTATAGAAGTGTATTTCCCTATCAAAAACTGAGGCAAGTCGTGAGAAAAGTACTGCGCCCAAGAGATGGATGGCGCCACAAGCGGGCGTCGATAAGTAGAGAAAACAAGATTTTTTTTTCTCCCAGAACGGGATTTGAACCTGGGACTCCTGCGTGTCAGGCGAGCGGGCTAGCCACTCGACCGAACAGACATGTTATCAATGACAACCTAAGCCTCTCATTTGAACCATGCTCATACCATGATTTTGACATACACTTGGATTATATATTTTGGCCATTATTTTTTTTAATAAAAATTATAATATAAAAATAAATATTAATTTAATATAAAAATATAAAAATAATCTCTCACGTGTACTTATCATAAGAATTGTACAAATACTTTTATCGATGAACCATCTTACTTTTTATAGCTGCTACTGAAAAATAATTAATCTGTATACGCAGCAAATAATTAATTTTTATAGTGTTTTGCACTCGGCTAAATCCAGCTACATTATAAAGTATTGTGTATAGTATACTGTAAAATTACGTTTGAAAAGTAAAATTTTACTATCAATTAGTAAGCATGAAGCATTAAAATTATTAAAAATGCAGCTGAAATCACTCGATGGAAACCAAGTGGGAAGGTAGCAAAACATTTCCAACAGGTTGGGGTACTGATGGGATAGAATAGGATAGGAATGGGATAGGGTATGGTGATGCAAGATCTCTGAAGTTTTGTATCAAAATTCTTTTTGAATGATTATTATTTAACTTAAAATATTTAAACATTTTGAACATAATTATAAGTGAAATTAGCTATTAACAACACAATACAATAAAAAAATTTCAATCAAAAAGTATTCTCAACCAAACTTCAAAGACGAAGATATATTTTCAATATTTACAATATTATCAAATAAAATATATATGAAAAATTGAAAAATTACTAATAGAATGTATGAATAAAAAATGTTTGAACAAATTATATGAAATTAATAGATCATAGATTATAGTTGTTGAAAATGAATGATTTGAAAATCAAATAAAATTTGCTGGACCCGATGGAGTATATCAATTAAGCGTATGGGCATGGGATTAAAATGTGCTCCTGGCATTTTTTCAAGAGCCATAGTCTTGCACTCGCAGGATTATAGGGCACAGAGCTGGAAATCTACTTAGATGATGTAATCGTACACGGCGAAACATTAGAAGAGCATAACGGGCGTTTCAAACGAATGATTGACAGATTCGCAAAGGCCAATATGTCCATAGAGCCATCAAAGCTACGGTCCTGGGCCATATAGTCGGCAATGGTGAGATTAAACCAGACCCAACAAAAAGAACAATGCGCGATTATCCAGCGCCAAGCAATGCCAAGAAGGTAAAACAATTTTTAGGTCTCACAGGGTACTAGGAGATTTATCAAGGATATGCAACAATAGCCCGACCTCTTCAAAAGCTACTACGAAAACAGAAAAATTCGTATGGGGCGAAGAGCAAGAAAAAGCCTTCAAAGATTTAGTTCATCGCTTATGTGACTACCCCGTACTGAAAACCCGATTTTAGCAAGCCGTTCATCCTCACTACAGATGCCAGTGATTACGCCATTGGAGCAATACTAGGTCAAGGCGAAGTGGGCAAAGATCACGCCTGTGCCTACGCATCACGTTGTTTGAAAAGCGCCGAGCTCAGATATCCCACATACGACAAAGAATTATTAGCCGTAGTTTATGGCAAAGAACAGTTTTACTATTACTTATGGGATAGGAAATTCACAGTAGTGACCGATCATCAAGCCCTAGTCCACTTCAGCAAGACGCGGAAGCCAGACTTACGCTTTAATAGACTAAAAGCGAGCTAAGGGGTTACGAATTCGACATTGTCAGACGAGGGCTAGTGAATAGCAACGTTGATGCCCTCAGCCGCAACCCCGTCATTAGACAAGGGGATGATATCACTGAATTACCCAGGGCACAACTATATGAGCTTGCCGACAAACAAGAAGAAGAAACAAACGTCCTTGAAGAGGAAAAAGATCACCCGCCGGGGTTTATAGTTCGGGCCCGACGAGAGAAAAAGAAAAAAGCGTTAAAGATAGAAGGAAGAAAATCAGAAGACGAAAAAGTGAAGTCAGACGACGGGTCGTGTAGCGGAGGCGATATGCTTCGTCAGCCACATATAAAAATGCGTCGAACAAAGTCACCGTCCTCTTGCTCGGTATGCAGTACATCGGATAGTGACGTCAGCATGAAGGTCGTCTCAGGGCCGCGCAAGGCTAAGCTAAGAGCGAAAGAAAAAATAGCCAACATTATACAGAGCGCACGAAGGCCAAAGGCGCACGCCGAAACAGCTGCATCGCCGGTGGATCAGGCGCAGTCTACACACACTGCGAGTGCAAATAAAGTAGCATCTCCAAGCATAACAAACGAACAAATTGCAGATAAGCAGAATGCTCATGAGGTAAAGCAAGCTACAATTTCAAGTGATAAATCCGCTCATGTGAGTGACGTCATGAGGCCATCGCCCTCATACGCGTCACAGCCTCGAGCGCGGCTACCTGATACTGCGCGTGCAAATGACACCTCCATAGTAAGCCACGCCGACTCTATACAATTCATACGTCGGTCTCTACCAGAGATTGCCAAAATTTATCATCAAGGTTACGAGTGGATATTAAAGAAGGAGATATAGATGGGAAGAAGGGCCTGCAAATTAACATCTGGGAATTAAATGATATACCTACACAAGGTATCAGCCAAGGAGAACAGCAAAGTAACCAGCCCAACTCTCGTCAAAATTATGAATTTTTACCAACTCAGCATGAATAAACCAAGATTTTCAAATCATCAGCAATTATTTAGTAATGTCGAAGAATTTTTTGACAAAGGTCCCGAATCACCACAATTACTGCAACAGAATCACGATGACAGCTTATGTAGGGATGTTTTTAACCAGGGGTTTGGCAAATTAGTATATTCCGCTCACGAGGAATGCGCCGATGCCAAAGCAACTATTATAAGGACTGATGATATCCCCCAAAAACCCCGCGGAAATTGTTTATTTTATTCATTGATAAAAATATGTAACCTAGATATTTCAGCATTAGAATTGCGCAGGAAACTTCTCGATTCACCATTCATCGAGACCTGCGGAAATGACGTCGAAGCGGTACGGATTCTGTCCTCGCCAACAGAATTCGGAAATGTCGACTGTGCCTACATTTTTTCAAGTGTCTACAACAAGAATATATGCATTTATTTCAGGAATGATAACGGTGAATATAGTTATTGCAGGATTGTCGTGGCATCAAACGAGCCATCATACACTACACTATTTAGCCGATGCTCATTACTCCAAACATAACCGATAGCCATGGCCACTATCGAAGGCGTAGAGAGTCGCATAAATAACGACACGTAGCAATACGACACCGGCAATGACATGCTATATGAGCCGCCGGACGACGTGCGATCCGAACAACATCAAAACGAAAATTCACCTTTAGACCAGCTACATCTGCAAAATTACGACAGGGCCAGAAAGTCGGTCGATAATCAATCAGAAAATTCACTCCAGCTAGATGGAAAATGCAATGAAATCACAGATAAATTATCAATGATAGAGCGCTCAAATGACCTGGTCACAAACCATGTGATGAATGATAAAACCTGCCTCGATACGAATTTTATCACTTTTTTAATTATAATCTCTAATTTATATGCTGGAACAGTGCCAGCGGAAGGAACATGAAAAAATGGCTGCTTCTTTTTTGCTTCCTCATAGAGGAAGTTCTGTGATAGGCTTGAAAACCAGATTTGGAACCAGACGTCGTAGGACAATTTGGTTTACATATTTGGAAACTTCATTGAATTCTGAACAATTGTCTGTATGGATGTGTGTGTGTGTGTGTGTGTTTTTTTTTTTTTTTGTAGACGTGGGCAGAGTGAACACTGCAGCCAGTGGCCCTTCGAAACGAGTACCCACCGGAAACCGTCGTTAAACATTACTTCGGTGGGGACTCTATAGAGCTTCTCTGCTACATCTGTGTCTTTTCCGTACATCCCCCGTCAACCTTACGGTGATTAGGGGTTCGGGAACCAGAAGCATCGTCTTCTTCTTACAGAATCGTCCGGATCGCTTTTACGCGGCCGTGCCTCTGCTTCAGTCTGGAGACGACTGATTGCGCGAAAGACGCTACCGCCATCCAATTTCCTGCGGTTTTGAGCATGAGCCTGACGATGTTTTCAGGCTCGATTTCTTCTTGGAAAACTTGTTGGAGTCTCTCCCTCTCTCCGTGGAATCGCGGGCAGCGAAAGAACAAATGCTCCGCGTCTTCTACTGTGATTGGGCAGGCCGGGCAGAGAGCGCTAAGGGTGTTGTCATAGCGCTGGCTATGGCTTCTGAAGTAGCCATGCCCGGACAGGAGTTGTGCGAGATGGTAGTCCACTTCTCCATGTCCCCTCTCGACCCATTCCGTGATGTTCGGGATTAGCCGGTGTGTCCATCGGCCCTTTGAGGCCCGGTCCCACCGGTCCTGCCACCTGTTCAGCGTCTCTCTTCTATCTTCCTCCTTCACATCCTCGGGGCGGCGCTGGTATATGGCGCTCGCTCATCCGCTAGTAGCGCGAGCGGTGGTACGCCGGATATCACGTACGTCGCGTCGTAGGAGACGTGTGGTCGCCCGCTGATCACGCGCAGGCAGGCTCGTCGATGTACCGACTCTGCCTGGTATATGTAGGCCTGCGTCTGGGCCCACCGATGTTAGGCATGATCTGCGCGAGGGCTCCAGCCACTCTTGCTGCCTTTTCACTGACGATTCGGAGATGTTGGTCGAACCTCAGCCTGGAGTCGATGTGTAGGCCCAGGTAGCGGATGCAGGGGGACATTATGCTGCAGTCGCCCACTGTGATGGTGATGGTCTCCATTTTTTCCTGCTACTGATGAGAAGGTCTCTGTGGTCAGCCGTTTCTAGGCTGAGATCTTGAAGCGCGCCACGCACCTGCGTGATGGCAGAGTTCAGATCGTGTTCGATCTGTCACAAGTGCTTGGCCACGGCCACCAAAGCGATGTCGACCGCGAAGCCTACGATCCTTACGTTGCCTCTGAAGTTGAGGCGCAGAACGGCGTCGTACATGACGTTCCACAGGATGGGCCCCAAGACAGATCCTTGCGGAACGCCTGCTGTGACTCTGTGGGTCTCTGGTCCGTCGTCCGTATCGCAATCAAGCAGCCTCGCTGAGAGATAGCTTCTGATTATTCTCAGCAGGTACTCAGGTACGCGCATTCGGCGTAGCGCGGCGTTGATGTTGTTCCACCGAGCCGAATTAAACGCGTTCCTCACGTCGAGGGTGACCACGGCGCAGTACTTCTTGGTGCCGCGGTTCCATCTCTTGCCCGCGATGGCCTCTCGGGCGGTGGCGATGACGTTCTCGATGGCGTTGATCGTCGATCGCCCCTTCCGAAAGCCGTACTGGTGATCTGAGAGGCCCCCAGGGCTCTCAGTAGTGGCTTCGAGGCGGTCACAGATGATTCTTTCGAGAATCTTGCCCGCTGTGTCCAGCATACACAGCGGCTATACGACGATGGTTCTTCGGGTGGCTTGCCTGGCTTTGGCAGCAGGACAAGCCTCTGTCTTTTCCAGCACGCGGGAAAGACACCGGTTCGCAGGCACGCCGTGTACACCTGCAAGAAGATGTCAGGGTGCGTGGCAATGGCGATCTTGATAGCGGCGTTTGGTACTCCGTCCGGCCCAGGCGCAGTGTTATCCTTGATCCTCCTGCATGCTCCTCGGAGTTCTTCCATGGTGACGGCTGGTACAATTGCTCCTGCTTGGAGTGGTGGTGGCAGAGCTGGCTCGTCAGGCACACGAGGGAAGAGAGCAGCCACTATGCGGCGCACCATGGTCGGTGAGCTCGGTGAATTTGCTCTCGATCCTCTGAGACGGGACATGACTGTCTCGTATGGTTTGCCCCATACGTCCTCGTTGACCTCGTCGCACAGTTTGTTCCAGCATAGGCGCTTGCTGGTCTTGATAGCAGCGCGCAGGAGACGTCTGGCGGAGGTATAGCTCGCTCGGCAGGCGTCTTCATTTGGCCGGCCACGCGCTCTCTGGGCAAGCCTTCGCGCTCGCAGACATGAGCGCCGGAGGTCAGCGATCTCGCTTGTCCACCAGTATACTGCGCCACGACGACGTCGTCGACCTGCCTTGGTCATAGACGCGTCGCATGCACTGGTAATGGCAGCCATGAGCCTTGTTGCCATCTCTTCTGTAGGCCCGGGTGGAACCGCGGCACCGGCCATCATGGCCGTGAGGCACTCCGTGTCGAGGCTGCGCGCGTTCCACTTGCAGCTTTGGCGCGTCGCGGGAGGCGGTCTGGCGATCTCTATCTCAAACACGATAGCCTGATGGTCGCTATGCGTGTAGAGCTCGCTTACGGCCCATGATGTAACTTGGGAAGCGAGTGTGTCGCTGGCGAAGGTGAGATCTACGACCGAGTAGCCCAGTGCACCGGTGAATGTTGGTGTATCTCCGGTATTCAGCAGTACAGCTTCGAGGGGGGCGAGCGCGTCCAGGAGAGTGGTGGCGCGCTGTCTCGTCGCTCGGCATCCATACTCCGTTGACCAGGCGTTGAAGTCGCCAGCAATGATGAGCGGTCTCTTTCCCCGGGCTTCCTCGGTGATGTTGATGAGAAGAGCGGAGAATTCTACATCAGCGAGTCTTGGTGGTGCGTAGACGCTGAAAAAGTAGATTCCGCTGATACGGGCCCAGGTGAAGAAGGACGCGCTCTTGCCGGGTGCTCCTGCACCAGGCTACCTCCCTGCACCTAGATGGTGGCTTGGCTGTTGGCATCGGCGAGCCATGTATAGGGTGGATCGAGGTCTTCGTCGGCATCGACGGCAGCGAGCCGCTCTCCAGCTGGTCTCTCTCGACTTCGTCCGTTGACCCAGGCGCCCGCCGATCCTGCTGCCCGTCGCACATAGCTGCCGACTCGCCGCAAGCCCACAAGACAGCACAGAGAACCGGCACCACGGCACGTAACGCACACTCACACTAACGCGCGCGGCTCACACCGATGGTACTAGCGCGGGAAACACTGTGGTAATAACACTAGAAACTGACACACGATGCAATATAGCCTGCTACGGCTGCACACACACAGCGACGGGCTGCACACACATGCACCGACGCGGCGCGCCACAGCGAACGCGTAGCACTCACACACGCGCACCTTGATTCAGCGTGTATCTACACAAAAAATCGAGAATACCGGAGCACGAGCAGAACACGTCCTGCTTGATTCGCTATTCAGACTCAACTCCGTGTATGTGTGAGTTTTTTTTTTTTTTTTTTTTTCTACTCCACCCCATTCGGACACTCACTGGTAACCGCCGTTAGGCATTGCTTCGGTGAGGCCGGGGTTAGTTGAGCATTTCTGCTACTTCGTGTTAGTCGTTGTTTTTCCTACATCCCCCATCCATCGCATAGTGATATGCGACGATTAGGGGTTCAGGGACTCATCTTTTTTTGTACTTGGTGAACCTCCGATCCTGCGCGAAGCCATCTCTCGATTGTCGTATCCCCTTTTCAGAGCCGTCTACTGCGTGGCCACATTGCTGGCGTCTCCTCCTGAGTTGAGTATTAGAACTCGCTGTCTAGTGCCCTCTGTGAGTGTGGGTTCTCGCTCTTCTGTCGCCGATGGCAAGTGCCCGATTGCTCTGTCGGCTACATCATGTGAGTGTGGTTCTCGCTTCCGGCGCTACCCTTTGAGTCTCCGTGAGTTTTTGATACTCCTTTCTGTTGCCATCTGGTGAGTGTGGTTCTCGCTTCTGACTTCATCAAGGGAGTGTTGTGCTGCATCTATTGCCAGCCTTGGTGTCCTCGCCTCGGGCTCCTACGTATGGTTATCCTATTCGCTTCCAGCTCGCACAGTGATCGGGGTTTTTTTACCGCTTCGGAGGCTGATGACGTAGCCCGGGTCTTCTTTTTGAGTGGTACCCGCTCCAACCTCGGGCACGGGCTCGACCACACCGGGGGAAAAATCACGGATGAAATTTCCCCCAGTGGGGATCGAACCCACGCCCTAGACGACACTCTCAGATTCAGCAAGCAAGAGGCCTGAGCCCTTTACCAACTGACCATCGAGGCGTCCTCGTGTATGTGAGTGTGTGTGTGCGTTTTTTTTTTTTTTTTTTTTTTTTTTTTTTTTGGATGTATTAATATTTTATTTAGCAGAAGTGAAAAATAGAAGTTTACATTGGGTGAAATGTTACAATAGAAGTGAGAGTGTAACATATTGATTTAGGGTACATAGTGTATGTACATACATCCACGTCGGTTTCCCTTTGTTCCATCCCCGCGGAAACCGCCGTTAGGCATTACTTCACGGGGATGGAGGGGTTGGTGTTATGCGCTTCATGGAGGCTTGGTTGAGGTGGCGTCTTCTTCCAGCAGCATCGTCCGGTCAACACCTTCTGTCTGTTTCCTCGTCTCTCAGTCTTGTTACGACTGAGTAGGCGAAGGAAGCAACAGCGAGCCAGCTCAGCTCGTTCGCGAGCATGAGCCTGTTGGTGTTTTCCGGCGTCATGACCTCGTGGAGCAGGGAGTGTAGTCTCGCTCTCTCCTCGCTGAACCTCGGGCAGTGGTAGAACACGTGCTCCGCGTTCTCGATGGATGAGGAGCAGACCGGGCATTGTGTGCTTTGATTGTGGTCGTAGCGTCGGCTATGGTGTTTAAAGAAGCCATGCCCGGTCAAGAGCTGCGTGAGGTGGTAGTTCAGCTCTCCGTGCCTCCTCTCGATCCACACTCTGATACTTGGGATCAGTCGGTGCGTCCATCGGGCCTTCGTCGACCGGTCCCATGCTTCCTGCCACTTGCTTAGCGTTGCCAAGCGTTCTTCGTCCTCTGCGTCCTCTCGGCGGCGGCCGTAGAGCCACGCTCGCTCGTCCGCAAGAAGGGCCAGCGGAGGTATGCCGGCAAGGACATATGTGGCCTCGTAAGAGACATGCGGCCGGCCTCCGATCACACGCAGGCAGGCTCGTCGGTGGGCTGACTCCGCCTGTCGAATGTAGGCTCGCTTTTGTGCTGCTGTGCTCCAGACGGGGGCTCCATACAGGAGTATGGCACCGATCACACCGGCTGCTTTCGCGCTGACTGTTCGGAGGTGGTGGTCGAACTTCAGCTTGGCGTCGATGTGCAGGCCCAGGTAGCGGATGGAGGGGGACGAGCGTATGCTGTGGTCGCCTACCGTGATGGTGATGGTTTCCGTTTTTTTCCTGCTTGTGATGAGCAAAGCCTTCGTCTTGTGGTCAGCCGTTTGTAAGCTGAGAGCCTGGAGCGCGCCTCGCACCTGTAGTATCGCAGCGTTCAGATCGTGTTCGATCTGCCATAGATGCTTGCCGACAGCCACCACTGCGATGTCATCCGCGAAACCGACGATACGAACATCGCCATCGAAGTTGAGGCGCAGGATCGCGTCTTACATAACGTTCCACAGGATCGGGCCCAGTACTGAACCCTGTGGGACTCCTGCTGTGACTTCGTAGGACTCCGGGCCTTCGCCCGTGGTGAAGTCGAGCACTCTTGCCGAGAAGTAGCTGGCGATTATTCTCAGCAAGTAATCGGGTCGAGTGTCACCACGGCGCAGTATTTCTTGGTGCCGCGGTACCATCTCTTGCCGGCGATGGCCTCACGGGCGGTGGAAATGACGTCTTTGATGGCATCTATCGTTGATCGCCCTTTCCGGAAGCCATACTGTCGCTCCGAGAGGCCTCCGGGTCTCTCTGTGAAAGCCTCCAGCCGGTCGCATATGATTCTCTCGAGAATCTTGCCCGCCGTGTCTAACATACACAGCGGACGATACGAGGACGGCTCGTCGGGAGGTTTGCTTGGCTTTGGGAGCAGGACGAGTCTCTGGCGCTTCCAGCCAGATGGGAAGACGCCGGTCTCCAGACACATCGTATACAACCGCACGAAGATGTCAGGACGCGTGGCAACAGCGAGCTTGAGCGCCATGTTGGGCACGCCATCCGGGCCGGGCGCCGAGCGCTTCTTGATCCTCGATTGAGCTTCTTTGAGTTCCTCCAAGGTGACGGCTGGGATCAGCTCTCCCGCCCGTCGCGGCAGCTGCAAGGCGGGCCTGCTCGGCACTTGCGGAAACAGAGCAGCCACCGCGCCACGCACCAGGAGAGGGGAGCCAGGCTGCTTGGTCTGCGGGCATCGCAGGCGCGACATGGCAATCCTGTATGGTCTGCCCCATATGTCGCTGTCGACCTCGTCGCAAAGCTGTCTCTAGCACCGGCGCTTGCTGGTCTTGATCGACAAGTGCAGCAGACGTCTTGCGGAGGCGTAGTTGGCGCTGTGAGCCTCCTCGTCCTGCCGGCCACGCGATCTCTGGAAGAGTCTGCGAGCCCACAGGCAAGAGCGTCGAAGATCAGCGATCTCCGCCGTCCACCAGTACACCGGCTCGCGACGGCGGCGTGGGTTTGCCTTGGACATGGAGGCATCACATGCGCCGGTGATGATGTCCATGAGGCTCGACGCCATATCCTCCGCGGTCCCGGGGGCGACCGATGCGCCGGACATCACGGCACAGAAACGGTCCGCATCGAGTGTACGGGCGTTCCATTTGCAGTTCCACTGCATCGAGGGCTTGGTCGAAGTCCCGGCGTCCTCGATCTTAAAGACGATGGCCTGATGGTCGCTGTGTGTGTACCACCCACTCACCGTCCAAGATAACACGCGAGGGCAAGCGACTCGCACACAAACGTCAGTCGACGACCGAGCTGCCCTGTCTGCCGAGAAGGTCGGCACGTCGCCGGTGTTAAGCAGCACCGCATCGAGAGAGCAAGTGAGTCAAGTAAGATGTGCGCCCTAGGTCTTGTCGCCCTACATCCCCACTCCGTCGACCATGAGTTGGAGTCCCCCGCAATGACCAGAGGACTCTTGCCGCGGGCCTCCTCGGTGATGTTGGCGAGGAGGACGGAAAATTCTGCATCAGAGAGTCTTGGTGGTGCGTAGACGCTGAAAAAGAAAATTCCGCCGATACGGGCCCACGAGAAGTAAGGATTCACTCTCGCCGGGCACTCCTGAACTGGGATTCCTCGCCACACAGAATGGCCACGTCGATGCGCAGCTTGCTGATGGTATCGCAGAGCAGGTCCTGGGCAGCCTCACAGTGGTTGAGATTGAGTTGGAGGACTCTCATCATTGGCTGGCCAGGGTAATCCTCCGTGCAAGAGGGCAGCTCGAGCTTGTGGACGCGTGACGATGGTCGTCAGCTCCTCGTTCCTGGCGGAGGACGCATGATGGTTGGCCTCTGCAGTCCTTTGCCTGATGGCCCTTTTGGCCGCATCGATGGCAGAGCTCGGGACCCTTGCAGCGAGCGGCCATGTGGCCAGGGCTCCAGCAGCGGTAGCAGTGCGCAGCCTTCTCGCGAGCACGGATGCGACAATTCACCCAGCTGATCCGAATGTGTCCGAGCCTCAGCGCTGTGGCTGCTAGGTCATCCGGCACTGCGACCACAGCCACCTGTGTTCCTGCGTATGCCTTCCGCAGAGACTTCACGGGGTCTTGTTTAGACACCTGAACGCCCAACAGAGCGTCCAGTGCCATGGTGACCTCCTCCTTGGTGACGCACTCGTCCAGGTCCTTGATCTCGATCATGGACGTGCGCAGCAAGGCGCTGGCTGTAGCCGCGTTGCCGAGCACTCTGCCAAGCTCTTCACCGAGGGCGGAGGCATTCTCTACGCCTTTCTTCAGTTGCAGCACTAGGGCACCAGCGGCGCTGCGTCTGATGTTATTTACGCTGCTGCCGACTGTCTGCTGCAAACGCTAGCTCTCTTTTGAGTTTCATCAAGATCTCAGCGTAAGTAGACGCAGCATTTGCCTTGATTATGATTGTGTCTGGTCGGTGGTGAACTCGGCGGTGCGGTGGACGTGGCTTCTGAGGTCGCCCGGCCGGGCTCAGTCCAGGAGTCGGCCCCTGGGGCGGCGGATCACGCCGGCGGCGACGGTGGCGCTCCACGAGAACGTAGTTATCGCGGCCGTCAGCGACGTTGTTGTTCTCGTCGCTCCTCGGAGGCGCCGACGCTTCAGTGCAGCTCCTAGACACCGCACGATCTCCTGGCGGCGATGATGCAGGCCGCTTACCTCCCACGCCGCTCTGGAATACAGGAGTGGTGCAGGTCGATTTGTCGGCGACGGCGGGGCGAGGCGGTTCTCGCAGCTCCGTCGCATCACGAAGCGCCGAGACGGCTTTTCGCAGACTCGCCGAGCACCTGAGCACTTCCTTGTAGACATTATTTTTGTCAGCCAAGAAAGACACCAGGCCGCTTACCAGCCCGTCGAGTCGCATCGTCTTGTCCTCGCGGCTCCCCATCGCAAACTCCGCATCAGTCGGGAGCCTCGAGGTCTTGCTCTCGAAGGCAGCGTCGACGATCCTCTTGTTGATGGCCGACACCATCCTCGAGGAAGCGATCACTGGTGGCCGAGGTGGAATCGGAATCGGCGTCGCCTGCAGAGCCTGCGCCCCGTCCGCCAAAGCTGTCACTTGGGCCACAGCTCGGGGCGGCGAGCACGAGTCCGCGACCGACATTGTTTATTTGCCGCGCCGAGGCGCGCACCAACACCACACACGCAGCTAGGGATTTTCGGGAAAAGAAAATAAATTTTTCAATTCCCGAAATCGTCTTCTACTGGCAAAACAGTCACTGTTACAACTGCACCAGCACTGGTACGGCCTTCACACTCACACACACAGGTGCAGCGTGACGCCGCGCACACTATGAAACTGCACTAGCACTCGAAATTACCTATGCACGCGCCTAGTGAATTAATCTCGCCGGAGCTATACGTAACACGTCAACAACGTCTGCACATGCGTAGGAAGACGTCGTAGCCACAGATGACGCAAGAATTGAGAGGGCTTGCGGTCTCCTAGCCCTTCGACGTGGAGTAACTGACAAACCTGTTGCTCCTCTGATGTTGAGAGTCGTTCGATCAGCCGTACGTGGGAAGAACTTAAAGAGCTTCTGTTTGACGGACAATCCTCTTCAGATCGTCATGACATTATCGCACGAGTTTTTAGACGAAAATTAAAATCTCTCATGGACTGGATTGTCAAATATTGTATTTTTGGAGAAACTCGCTGTTGGATATATTCTATTGAATGGCAGAAAAGAGGATTATCTCACGCACACATTTTACTTTGGTTCGTCCAGAAAATCATTCCCGACAAAATGGATGAAATTATATCAGCCAAAATACCAGATAGCAACATTGATCCGGGTTTATTCGAAGTTATAAACAAAAACATGGTTCATGGGCCATGTGGTACAATTAACAAAGATTCTCCTTGCATGAAAGATGGAAAATTGCACGAAACGCTATCCAAGAGCACACAGACACTATAACAGGAAACGATATCCACAATATCGTCGAAGATCGATTGACAATGGTGGGAAATCTATTACTGTCAAAGTAAAGAACTTTGATTTTGAAGTTGATAACCGTTGGATTGTACTGATTCACCATTGCTTTCAAAAACTTTCAAAACGCACATTAACGTTGAGTATTGTAAAATTCAGTTAAATCTATTAAATACATTTGAAAGTATGTAAACAAAGGTAGCGACATGGCAGTTTTTGGGATTGAAGATGCAAATACGCCAACTGCTGCAACCAAGTGCATGGACGGAAAGAATAGCTGAACTCGATGAGTTGCGAGAGATAGTGCTGCAGTATGTAGAAGCAGCGTATGAAAAGCAATTGGAGTACTACAATAAGAATAGAAAAAATGTGAAGTTTGAAATTAAAAATAAATTTTATCGTCGAACGCATCATTTTTCACGTTGAGCAGATAAGTTTAACGTCAAATTAAACGAGAAAGTTGGTGGGCCGTTCGAAATTATCAGTAAAAAGGGCGAAAATGTGTATTTTATTAAACGATAAAAAAAAGAGAAGGAAGCCGGAGGTAAATGTATTGCATTGGCGCTTTTGGGTCCCACAGAGGTCGCTTCGCAATTGTTCGTGATGTTCAAGTGACGTCGATACGTGTGCTAAGCGTGTGGATAAGTTCATAAATTAATTGTTTTTTGTTGAGTGTTGTTTTGTTTTTTCTCCCTTGTAGATGCAGTACAGTAACAATAATGAGCAGCAGAGGCGTTCATTTGTGGCAGCTGTCAGAAGAGGAGGTGACAAGAGTACTGTAACGTAAATCCAGCCGTCGAGGAACATGTGAGCGATGGCGTTGAGCTCAGTAAGAGACGCCAGCGAGAAGGCAAGAGTGGCAACAGTGGAGCTGGACGAGTACATCTAATGGAGCTCGGTGTCCCCGCTCGCCTTCATCCCTAACCGGAGGGAATGGAGGTGGTAGATGTCTCAGGCGAATTCATCTCGGTTCCTCTGGGTACTTCGATGGAGACATCGGAGGACATACAGGACAGGCTGGAGGTCGTGGACCTTGGAGGTTTTCATTGATTTTTAGGAGAGCTGCTCGCCTGCGTCGTCGTATCAACAGGGTTAGCACCCAACAGCAGACTACGTCACTGGGTGTGGGACGTTGTCCAAATAGCGGAGGAGGGGATTCTCGTGATTACGGAAATAACGAGCGATGTGCCCCTCTTTTCCGGAATATCGGCAAAGGATTTTTGGACGGGGTGCCTTGCAATCACACCGAAGATGTCCCGATTCATTTAAAACATAGACGTGGCAGTTATAATCGTGAGATTGATGTCTATCTCGAGAGATCTAGGGCTCTATCGATCTACTATCTCCTCCACTTCCTTGCTGAGTCCCCACGTGAAGCTGTCCAGAGCAGAAATTGAAATACTTTCAAGAGCACCTGGCGCGAAGTTCAGCACAAGATTTTCTCGTATGTTATCAGATGTAGCTCGTAATTGTCGTAAAATTCTGAGGCCGTAATCTACGACCTTTCTGTCGGCTACTAACCCGGCCCGAAATAGATTTCCGTACAAATCAGATAACAATTCTCGTGAGGCGTGCTTAAGTTCGTTGTGAATTTCGTCATCGGTTACAAAATTTTGTGCTGCAAGTACTGGCACAGTCCTTTACATAAGCTTTTAACAGTACAATAAAAAAATCGTTGTCAGCCAGTCCGAGAAAACATTCCATAACCTTGCAGTCGTGAGTGCAATCGGGTTTTCACGTCGGAAATAAATTTATTTAGAGGGGATGGAGCTATCTGCTATTCTTGATGAAAGCGACCATATTTTGAATTTAATCTAGAACTATAGAACGCCTCTAAATTTTAGTTTTGATCAAGTTGTTCATCGATGGTTTTTTAATCAAATTTGGCCAAAATTAAATAGAAATGTATGGATCAGTATTCAGAGTTTCATTATTTATTCATATATGTTAAAACAAAAGTTATAATGTAAGATGTTACAAATAATAAGTCATTAAAAACTAATGATCTTGAAGCGCTTGCACTATTACTTGACAATTTTTCTAGTGTAGGAATTTTAGAAACTTCGATAGAATTTTTAAAGTCAATCAACCAATCGCTTACTACGTTTTTTACACTGGCATGAATTCCCAAAAAATTGTCTTTTATACATTTTTTATAATACAAAAAATTCACTTCTTTCATAGCTTGGCAGAGTGGAATACTATTCAAACTATTTTCAATCGTACTATTGATTTTATCTCCAACTTCCATCCAGTCAAATCCAAGTTGTAAAAATAATTTGGATTGATACTTTTCAGAATTGAAATGAAGTAATGTATCTTTTAGATTCAAAAGAGATTCTTTTACAAAATTTAAATTAGATTCCGAATTTTCGTCAATCGGAGATATAGTGTTTATTTCATTAAAATATGCGTTTAAAAATATTATCCATGAATGCATTACATTCAAAAGTTTCTGGTCGTTCAAAGACACCTTCGTTAAAGAATTGGCATAGAGTTAATTCCAACATTTTCATTTTAAATATGCTTTTTTTTATTTCATCAACATTTTTCTTAATTTCTGTCTTCATTGTGAACCATTCGTCTACTATGGAGCTTATATTATTATCTTTTGATACAATAAACTTTTTCAAAACATCATTAGATTTATTATTAATTTTTCCACCATATACGTTTTCTATTGAAGTTAAAGTCTTCAATTGAGCAGGCGGAACAACAGTATGAATCTTTTCAAAAAAAGTTTTTATATTTGCAATAGAATCATTTATTTTTTTCATGATATAAAGTCCAATTACTGGGCAAATTACTCAAATCTATTTTCTTAATATTTATAATTTGATCGATTTTAGAAAAAATTTCATCTAGGCTATCATTGGTTTTAATCAATTTTAATGGTTGAGCTTTCATTTCTAAATTTGGAGTAAATGTTAAATTCAGTATACTTTTGTGTAAATCAGAAAATTGGTTTTTGAAATCGGTAAAAGATTTGTTCACATTTTGTTTAAAAACTACCCAATCGCTTATAAAACTACCTGGGGGTGGTTTTTTCGAAGCTATGTTAGTGACAATATTATTTAAAGTTGAATTTATATCATTCTTAAAAATTCAGCCAGTCACCTATTATAACATCATTGTACAAAGATTTCAACTGAAGAGGTGGCATCTTCCAAGCCAAATATGAAGGTTGTGACAAGTTCTGACAAGAAATTATTGGATTTATAACCGATACTGAACGCATAACATATTTTTGTACTTCTGTTATTGTATCAGCATTATCACAAATGACACCAGCAAGACTTGTTTTTCTTATCTGCTCGAGTTGTCTGAAATAATAAAGCAAATAGTTATTAAAATGTAACATTAATTTTTTTCATAGTAAGTGGTCATGTTTTTTGGTACTTTTTAAGTATGTTTTTCATTACTTTTTCATATATTTTGAACAAAAATATCGATTAGTTTATTAGTTGTATGCACTCAAAGAACATCGACAAAAAGACTGTTCTACATGGGACAAGATAACTTATGCAAATCTAAGTTTTTGTATAAAGTAGAATACATAGGGGAGAACGGAAAGTGTTAGCATGTGAAGTGAGTTGGCGAAATAGCTTATTTCTCCTGATCAATGTCTTGAGCCGAGATGGTGCCATTACATATTGTCACGTGGGCACCGGACCCCGCTTTGACTCGGGAATCTCACGCGGCACGCAAGGAGGTAATGAGCATAGATCATTAGTTACCTCGTTGTGCGTTTTTCTAATTTTAGTAGTTCAGTTCTAATCCGGCAGAGCAAGAGCCGCTTCACTTTCTCTCCCTGCGCGCTCTCATTCCAAGAGTTGAAGTTTCATTTACCCCCTCCTCCTCCACCATCCAACGTATCAATACAAACACCACATATTATAGTGTTAGAACTGAAAGTATCATCTCTATTAAAGTCATTAATAAAGATAAATATGCCATTTTGCCAGCTTACTTCACATGCCAACACACACCGCTCTCCCCTATACTAAATCCTGAATTATCAATAAGAAAAGGAAAAAATAAACAAAATGGCGGAAATGCATTTTAAATTGTTTTGTTTCTAAAAATGCTGTAACAATAGAAATAATGATTGTAAAATGATGATTTTTTTCAAGTTCCAAAAAATAATTGTCTTTACGACTACTTGTGTGTGTTAGCGTGTTTTTTTTTATCGAGGAAGGAAATTCTCTTATGGATTCAACATGCGATGGTTGCATGGATATCTTGAACTTGAGTGATGTACTGATCGTGCACTACCGACTTAAACTTTTCTTACTTCTCATGCCCCTGTTCTTTCCCCGCGAAACCACCGTTAGGTATTACTTCACGCGGAGAGACTATCGCTTTGTACGAGCTTTCCTTGGTGTGACGATCCCCGCCCACCGCACGACGCCAGGTTGGGCCGATTGAAGCACACCCCGAACGGAATCGTCTTTGTCGATGCTCTCTGTGAAAAGTCTTCTTGAGAGCCACTTTCTCGCTGTTCGGTGTCTCCTATTGAATGAAGGACTTTTAAACTCGCTTCACTAGTACCATCTTGCCAGGGTAGTCCTTGGTTCTCGCTTCCGGCATTTTTCTCTTCTGAGTCTGATGAGACATTTCTCCTTCCGTTGCCATTTTGTGAGTGTGGTTCTAGATTCTGTTGCTTACTTTCGGTGCGCTCAGTTCTCTTTCAGCTCCATCTTGTAAGTGTGGTTCTCGCTTCAGGGTGTATCTTTTTGCGAGTGTGATACTCGCCGCCGCCTAACGCCATCTTGTGAGTGTGGTTTTTCACCGTCCGGCTCCGTCTTATGAGTTTTGGCTTTCTTGATCTGTCCGGTGCACACGCTTCTTGTCGCCCATCGCCGCCGTGTTTGGGGATTATTTACAAAGCTCGGAGAGCTGACTCCTCAGCCTTGGTCATTTATGTATAGTGGGACCCGTATCACTTAGGGCTTGAGCTTGACCTAACCTAGCGAAAAATCACTAATGAAATTTCCATCAGTGGGGATAGGACTCGCACCCTCAGCAACAACGTTAATTTAACAGGTAGATGGTCCAGCGCCCTTAGCCACTAGACCAACATGGACTGTTTGTGTGTGTGTGTGTTTTTTTTTTTTTTTAGATGTGGGCAGAGTGAACTCTGCAGCCAGTGGCCCGTCGAAACGAGTACCCCACCGATACCGTCGTTACAGATTACTTCGGTGGGGACTCTGTAGACCTTCTCTTCTTCATCTGCTTCATTCATTCCCGTCCACCTTACGGTGATTAGGGGTTCGGGAACCAAAAGCATCGTCTACTTCTTGCAGCGTTCGGGTCGTTTTTACGCCTCTCGCGCCTCTTGCCTCGGTCTAGAGACGATTGAGTGCGCGAAAGACAATACCGCCATCCAATTGTCTGCGGCCTCAAGCATAAGCCTGACGATGTTTTCCGGCTCGATTAATTCTTCGAGGACTTGTTGAAGTCTCTCCCCCTCTTCGTGGAATCGTGGGCAGCGAAAGAACGCGTGCTCCGTGTCTTCTATTGTGGATGGGCAGGCCAAGCAGAGTGCGCTAAAAGTGTTATCATAGCGCTGGCTGTGGCTTTTGAAGTAGCCATTCCCTGACAGGAGTTGTGTGAGATGGTAGTTAACTTCTCCATGTCCCCTCTCGACCCATTCTGTCATGTTCAGAATTAGACGGTGTCCTCATCGGCCTTTTGAAGACCGGTCTCACCGGGCCTGCCACTTGCTCAATGTCTCTCTTCTCTCTTCCTCCTTAACGTCCTCGGGGCGGCGTGGTAGTGTATGCGTGCTCGCTCATCCACTAGTAGGGCTAGCGGTGTACGCCAGCTATCACGTACGTCTCGTCGTAGGAGACGTGTGGTCACCCGCTGATCACGCGCAGGCAGGCTGGTCGATGTACAGACTCTGCCTGACGGATGTAGGCCTGCGTCTCCGTCGCACAGCTCCAGATGGGTGCTCAATACAGGAGGATCGAGTCGACGACGTGGGGATAGAGCTCGCGTCGGCTACTTCTGATTCTGAGCCCACCGGTGTTGGGTATGATCTTCGCGAGGGCTCCAGCTACTCTTGCTGCCTTTTCGCTGACGATTCGGAGATTTCGGTCGAACCTTAGCCTAGAGGCAATGTGTAGGCCCAGGTAATGGATTCAGGGGTACGAACTTATGCTGCAGTCGCCTACTGTCATGGTTATGGTCTCCATTTTCTTCCTGCTAATGATGAATAGCGTCGATGAACCTGGGGGTCCCAGACTATGTGTTAAAGCTTATCAGAAGTTACTTCAGTGAAAGAATACTATCGTATCATACAGATGAAGGCATGAGGAGGTACAAAGTGGCTGCAGGTGTCCCTCAAGGATCCGTATTGTGACCGGCCCTTTGGAATATCATGTACGATCGTGTATTGAGAGTCCAGTTTTCCGAAGGTACTAAAATCGTTGGTTATGCTGATGATATAGCAATTGTGGTAAAAGCGAAGCACTTGGAAGATGTCACGCTGAAAGCGAACAGAGCAATTAGATTGTCCAAGACGGGCTACAAACAAATGGCCTGCAGCTGGCTAATTACAAGACAGAGGCAGTACTCGTCACAAGTCGGAAGCTAACAGAGTGCATTGAACTGCACTCGGGGGACTGCACGATAATTTCAGCTCCATCCTTGAGATATTTAGGCGCACAAATAGATTTCCACCTAAGATTCAATTAACACCTGGCCAAAGTAGGCGAGAAAGTGTCGTGAGTATCCGCAGCGATCAGGATCTCGATGGCTTGAGAGGAGATCGCAAAACTACAGGTGTAGGCTGCAACTGCAACCTACAATCAACTCTCTTAAGGTCGAGACTCAAGAAGGAGCAGAGTCTGTGAATCGACTATACCCAATCTAGCTATTTAGGACAAACCCCAAAAATAATAGCTAAAGCCTGTCTGGTGCTCAGTGGAGCACCACTTAAGACTTGCGATATATTCATCTAAATGTACGCTAAATGTACTTAATTTTAGTCTTTGTAGTGACAGATTTTAAATAAAAAGATTACAAAAAAAATGATTACTTGAATGAAACTTTGCACTTAACTTTAGAGAAAATTAATAAGACTTAGAATTGGACTCTATGTAAGACTTTGACCTACTGACCGTCTGCCTCAGCAGAGGTGCAGCTAGGCAAATTCTTCTCTCATACATTTTTTGTTGCAGATCAAAGTCGAAATCCAGACTAATCCTTGATGGTCGGTCTTCTTCTCCCAAGCTTAGAGTTCAGAACCAAAGATAAGTCTCAGTGACTCTAGAATATTATCCCAAGCCCGTCGATTGTCCACGTTTCTCATTAGATCATAAAACACGTGCTATGAATTTGTGTATTAATAATTCATTGAGATAGAGAGAGATTTCATTATCTTGTTTCTTTAGATATCTGATCTTAAACCAGCTCTGTTTGCTAAGCTGGCTAGATGGTATCATCAATTGTCTTATCACACATCATAAAATTCAAGCGTTGGTCAAATTTTTTTTATGATGCAATCGCTACCCGATATTTTCGTGCACATAGCTATACAGCACATATGCGTTATAATAATAATGTACGTAGTACATGACAGTTGTTTAGGACCAAAATGGGTTGAAGTATTTTTTCATGTTTTTATTTAATGGTTGAGATATCTCTAATCTTTGATTCTAAGAGCTGAAAAGTTATGGAACTTTATCTTTTTACTTTATAATAACAATAAAAGGGTGGGAAAGGGAAATGAAAAACATTTTTATTTTGGGACCACCCTATAGTATATACACTGTGTGCAAAACCACTTTTTGTCTCATGTGTTTTCTACTCGGCTCCAACTCGTTTTTTCGAGTACTCACCATATTAAAGTTTCAGCTTTAAAGTAAATGGTGTATTAACGAACCAATGAATGTCCCCGTTGCATGTGCTTGCTCCCGAGTGTTAGTTAATCGCAGCACTGGTATTTTCACAATATACATACATTTTATAAATAATATATCGACGTCCTATGCAAAGAAATTAGTATATTACTGCCTAAGACCGCAAAAAACAGAAAAGTCCCAGAGTACGTTTTTTTTTTTTTTTTTTTTAATGGGAGCGATGGGCTCATTTTATTGAGAAAAAAATGTATTACAGTACATTTATGGGTTTGCGGTTACGCGGTTTGCGTATGAATAAACGGGTGCATGATATCGATACAGTGCCATAATTATATAAATAGTAGTGAATTTAGTACGCTACTAACTTTAAATTGCGACGTACGACAACTGAATACTTTACGATGTACATATAACATAGTAATTTAACAATTGCAAATAATTTAAAACTGCACTCAACTGCATTGTGACGCCGATTCACGAAATACACTCCGCCAGAAATCCAGACTCGAGTTAAATCGTCAAATTATTTACTACGAATAACCGCATGTAAATAATCAATAAATTGCCTACTTATAGTCACGAATGAGAATACAACACTTTTGATAAATATTCAATATCCAGTTTACGTTAAAAAGTCCTTAAAAATTGCAATGTTCAATCCTCTGAGTTTTTGTAGATGTATTCGTTAATATAACGTACTAAATTCACTATTTAATAATCACGACACTATGTCGATATCATGGCTGTGCATCCAGCTGCATTATGACGCCGAAGCACGATAATACACCCAGCTCTTAACCCAAGCGCGAAATTTCGCTTAATTAAAAAAATGTTCAGACGAAATACAGCAATTTCAAGGAAACACATAAAAAATGCATAAAACTGCATCCAAGTGCATCCAGCTGCATTATGACGCCAAAGCATGATAAAACCCCCAGTCCTTAACCCAAGCGCGAATTTTCGCTTAATTAAAAAAATGTTCATACGAAATACAGCAATTTCAAGGAAACACATGAAAATGCATAAAACTGCATCCAAGTACATCCAGCTGCATTATGACGCCAAAGCACGATAAAAAACCCAGTCCTTAACCCAAGCGCGAGTATTCGCTTAATTAAAAAATTTTAGACGAAATACAGCAATTTTAAGGAAACACATGAAAAATGCATAAAACCGCATCCAAGTGCATCCAGCTGCATTATGACGCCGAATCATGAAAATGCACCCCACCCTTAACGCAAGCGCGAGTTTTGGCTAAATTAAAAAAATTTTCAGACGAAATACAGCAATTTCAAGGAAACACATGAAAAATGCATGAAACTGCATCCAAGTGCATCCAGCTGCATTATGACGCCGAATCATGAAAATGCACCCAACCCTTAACGCAAGGGCGAGTTTTCGCTTAATTAAAAAAATTTTCATACGAAATACAGCAATTTCAAGGAAACACATTAAAAATGCATAAAACTGCATCCAAGTACATCCAGCTGCATTATGACGCCGAATCATGAAAATGCACCCAACCCTTAACGCAAGGGCGAGTTTTCGCTTAATTAAAAAAATTTTCATACGAAATACAGCAATTTCATGGAAACACATTAAAAATGCATAAAACTGCATGCAAGTACATCCAGCTGCATTATGTCGCCAAAGCACGATAAAAAACCCAGTCCTTAACCCAAGCGCGAGTTTTGGCTAAATTAAAAAAATTTTCAGACGAAATACAGCAATTTCAAGGAAACACATGAAAAATGCATGAAACTGCATCCAAGTGCATCCAACTGCATTATGACGCCGAATCACGAAAATGCACCCAAACCTTAACGCAAGCGCGAGTTTTAGCTAAATTAAAAAAATGTTCATACGAAATACAGCAATTGTAAGGAAACACATGAAAAATGCATGAAACTGCATCCAAGTGCATCCAGCTGCATTATGACGCGAATCACGAAAATGCACCCAACCCTTAACGCAAGCGCGAGTTTTCGCGGAATTAAATAAATTTTTATGTGAAATACAGCGATTTCATGAAAACACATGAAAAATGCATAAAACTGCATCCAAGTGCATTCAGCTGCATTATGATGTTAAAGCACGATGAAACAACCAGTCCTTCACCCAAGCGCGAGTTTTCGCTTAGTTAATAAGATGTTCATACGAAATACAGCAATTTCATGGAAACAGATTAACAATGCATAAAACTCTATTCAAGGGCATCCAGCTGCATTATGACGCCAAAGCATGATAAAACCCCCAGTCCTTAACCCAAGCGCGAATTTTCGCTTAATTAAAAAAATGTTCATACGAAATACAGCAATTTCAAGGAAACACATGAAAAATGCATAAAACTGCATCCAAGTACATCCAGCTGCATTATGACGCCAAAGCACGATAAAAAACCCAGTCCTTAACCCAAGCGCGAGTATTCGCTTAATTAAAAAAATTTTTAGACGAAATACAGCAATTTCAAGGAAACACATGAAAAATGCATAAAACTGCATCCAAGTACATCCAGCTGCATTATGACGCCAAAGCACGATAAAAAACCCAGTCCTTAACCCAAGCGCGAGTATTCGCTTAATTAAAAAAATTTTTAGACGAAATACAGCAATTTTGAGGAAACACATGAAAAATGCATAAAACCGCATCCAAGTGCATCCAGCTGCATTATGACGCCGAATCATGAAAATGCACCCCACCCTTAACGCAAGCGCGAGTTTTGGCTAAATTAAAAAAATTTTCAGACGAAATACAGCAATTTCAAGGAAAAACATGAAAAATGCATGAAACTGCATCCAAGTGCATCCAACTGCATTATGACGCCGAATCACGAAAATGCACCCAAACCTTAACGCAAGCGCGAGTTTTAGCTAAATTAAAAAAATGTTCATACGAAATACAGCAATTCTAAGGAAACACATGAAAAATGCATGAAACTGCATCCAAGTGCATCCAGCTGCATTATGACGCGAATCACGAAAATGCACCCAACCCTTAACGCAAGCGCGAGTTTTCGCTGAATTAAATAAATTTTTATGTGAAATACAGCAATTTCATGAAAACACATGAAAAATGCATAAAACTGCATCCAAGTGCATTCAGCTGCATTATGATGTTAAAGCACGATGAAACAACCAGTCCTTCACCCAAGCGCGAGTTTTCGCTTAATTAATAAGATGTTCATACGAAATACAGCAATTTCATGGAAACAGATTAACAATGCATAAAACTCTATTCAAGGGCATCCAGCTGCATTATGACGCCAAAGCACGATGAAACATCCAGTCCTTCACCCAAGCACGAGTTTTCGCTTAATTAAAAATATGTTCATACGAAATGCAGCAATTTCAAGGAAACACATGAAAAATGCATAAAACTGCATCCAAGTGCATAAGGGATGACGATGCAGACACCTTTTAGACATTCAGCACTCCGCCAGATAAACATAAACAAAACCCATCAAGTTTTATGTAATTTGGCCCACCCATTTACGAGAAACCGTTGACACAAAAAGTTGACAAAAAACGCGAAGCTGCAGGTAGAACGACTTCGCTATGCTCAGCATAATAAATATAAAAGAATATGGAGGATGTTGTGTGGCCCATCGACTTCTCCTTCTGCCCCTGTTTAACCCCCGCGGAACTGCCGTTGAGCACTACTTCGCGGGGAGAGGCTGGGCTGGTGCAGCGAGCTCGTCACGTTTGCACTTTTGTTACGTCTTCTTTATGCCGCATCGTCCGGTCATCTTCTTCTGGCCATCTCTTCGGATGTTCGGGCCATCTCTTCGGCCCAGATTACGTGTAATTAGTGGCCGAGGCGAAGCCAAGGCCGATAAACACGTGTTCTAGGGCTTTCTTTTTTTGCGGCATATGGCCCGAAAATCGCTCTTCCCGCTTTGCGCAGCGGGAGGAAAGTAGTCACTTTTGGGCCGCTGGTATGAAATAACACTTTTCGAATTGAATTAACATATAAACGAAAATGTTGTGTGAGCCTTCTAATGTAGTAAAAATAGCTGCTAATGTCACTGTATGTACTTTCAATGAAGGCAGTTTTGCTTTGCTGACATTGATGGAAAATTTGCAGATATACATACGAGCAAATTCTCACAATTGGGCGGATGAGGAAAATTACCACCGAATCACAAGAACAGACCAAAAAGCAAAAAACGAGAGTAAAGAAGCTTGATCATTGAAAGGACAAAAGCAAAAGGATGGTCCTTCATTGTATGAACCCGGCATTGACGATTTTACGTAAGAAATAAAAAAAAATCATGTTTTTTTTACCTCAAACGTGTTTCCTGGACAATAGAATTTTCAAAAAAAGTGTACATCGTATTTTCAAAACTTATGTACAGATCTTATTGAAATTTTTATTGATAGACCATTTTATTAGATAGTGGCGTCAAGATATTTTAGTTTTTACGAAAATTTTCCTTTTTTCTCAGCAGTTTTCCGGGAAAAAGTCCAGTTTTTCTATTTTTCGATTTTATTGGCACGGCAAAATTTGAAAAAGGGAAATAATTGGAAAACTCAACGTCACTACCTTCAAAATCTTTTAAACTAAAATAATGTTGGGCTTGTTTCAGATGATGCTACGAGGAGATATCGTGTAAACCGTATTTTTCGACATTTTTTCTTCAAACCATTAGCCGAAAATAAATTATTAACTAAAAATAAATCTTAAAAATGAACTAAAATAATCAAAAATTAACTAAACCCTCCCACTAGGGCAGATCGAAAAACCACTTTTTTCTTCGATCGATTTGTAATAGCAATAGAACGTTAGTATCACATTGAAAAAGTGAAAAACCGCGAGGTAGGCGCATACAAATGATATCTTCAGTTGACGCATGAAGCTCGAAGTTTGGATTTCGTAAAAACAATATCATCTTGCTTTAGAAATAAATCCCAGCAAAATTTCTCGGCATCGGATTGACCGATTGGGCTGAAAGTTTCAGGGCTTATTTTACATGTTAACAGAAGTTTCTCTGTAAAATTTTAGCCCTCTAGGTGCCTTAGAAATAAAGATATAGTCATAGGAAGGTTGCAAAACGACATTACATTGATTTTTTTTGTTCTTTTTTTATCTTCGTACAGCTGTACGTTGTGTAATTTTGCTGCTATTAAGACAAACGATTAACCAATTTTTTGTCTTTTAAAGACGTTTTCAACCATATAACTTTGTATAGGGTTTTTTTAAATTTTTACTCAAGTTACAATATAAACGTCTAAACTTTTGTGTCGCGATCGAAAATACATTTGTTATTTTTCGGTTTGTTAAGAGTTACATGTGCTAGAAAAACTTGAGCCCCAATGATAGTTGTATGGTTTTAAAGAATACAAAATTACCTTTATTTAAAATATGGTATACTTAAAAACTGTCAAAGTCCTCTAGAACTATGATAAATTTACAGATTTAGTACTTTAATTTTCAGTAAAACTTCAAACAGCTGTATCTGCAGTTCTAGAGGACTTTGACAGTTTTTAAATATACCAAATTAAAGGTAATTTTGTATTCTTTAAGACCATACAACTATCATTGGGGCTCAAGTTTTTCTAGCACATGTAACTCTTAACAAACCGAAAAAATAATAACAAATGTATTTTCGATCGCGACACAAAAGTTTAGACGTTTTATATTGTAACTTCAGTAAAAATTTAAAAAAACCCTATACAAAGTTATATGGTTGAAAACGTCTTTAAAAGACAAAAATTGGTTAATCGTTTGTCTTAATAGCAGCAAAATTACACAACGTACAGCTGTACGAAGATAAAAAAGAACAAAAAAAATCAATGTAATGTCGTTTTTCAACCTTCCTATGACTATATCTTTATTTCTAAGGCACCTAGAGGGCTAAAATTTTACAGAGAAACTTCTGTTAACATGTAAAATAAGCCCTGAAACTTTCAGCCCAATCGGTCAATCCGACGTCGAGAAATTTTGCTGTGATTTATTTCTGAAGCAAGATGTTTGTTTTTAGGAAATCCAAACTTCGAGCTTCATGCGTTAACTGAAGATATCATTTTAGTATCTATTTGATATCGAAAAATTTGGTCTCGAATAGTTAAATATATTATTCATTTATATGAAAATATACGCTGCTGAAACGCGTTGCCGGTCATTTTCTCGAATCAGTTTTACCGAAAACCTTTTTCTTGATTATACATTTTCCCGAATATATTTTTTCCTAACACTCATTTTCCTGAACACAAATTTTCTCCAATTAGTAAACATAGTTTATGTTTTTTTATTGTGCCTACATCACTACTGTAAAGTATGACGTATCACTACTATAACGTATTCATTAGTATGCTTTGAAAAAGAAAATTTCGAAACGTGCTAGTTTTTATCATAAACCAATAATCTTGAGCTAGTCTTCGTTACAACTTTGAATAGTATTACTCTTCGTGAAAAAACGTCGATATGGTTTCAATAGAGATAATAATTGTATGGCTAAATTACAAAAAAAATTGAGATAAGAAAATTTGATTTTACCTTCTGTGAACGAACCAGATTGGTTTTGGAACTCATACCAAAATCTGTCACCAAATAATAACTTTTTAAATTGATCTGAAATCAAGCATGTGAAAGTTGGCCCAAGTAGACTATCTCCAGAAGGATTTTCTGCTAATGCACCAGTATAAAGATCTATATCTTCTACGCTTTCGTATAAACTAGATATCGCATTTGAAGACTCCAAATCTAATATTGACTTCAAATCGTTAAAACTCGCAGGAACGCTTAGGTTGCAATATTCCCTCCATTTTGTGTAACTAGGTAAACCGTGATCTCTGCCTCTTTGAATATTCAATGACACAAGATCCAATCCACAAGAAGAAGGTTTAGTTGCATTTGTTGATTGATCTTCAAATAAATGAGTGGTTAGTTGTGAGGTGACATGAGTAGACGTTTTTTGAATGAAATTTGAAATAGCAGATTTGATTGATGATTTGAGACCAGCTGAAAATTTAAAAAATGTACATAAATATGAAAAAATGTAAAATCATCCTTTATACTAAAAATTATTTAATCTAAAAACTAATGTTAAAACTAAAATATCATTTCTAGAAAAATGGGTTATGATTTTTTTTCTGATTTCCAGCACAGCCAAAATGAAGACTTGTATGAAAAAAAAGAAGTGGCCCGAAAAAATTCTTACAAAATTTGGTGCAATTATTATACATTATTGTAAATGATAATTGTTTGAAATTTTTGACTCATCTCAAGAAGAAGGAAACCTAAAAATAGGCTGGGACTTTAAGTTTTTTTTCTCCTTCTAAAAAGTGACTGGTGGATATCACAGTTAACATCTTAAAAACGTTGCTGGAATAGCTATGGGATCCTTCAATTGGATTTTCACGTGTCCCAACGCACTTGAAAATTTCCATTAACGCGCAAAAATCATGTGTACACGTTATCACCTCATGAAATATGTCAAAAACATGACATTTTTTATAAAAATACATATTTTGATGTATCAGGAGCCACTGAATCGACGAAAGCATCAGTTTTGACAGTCGAAAAAAAACATTATGAGTAAATTAAGTCTCTATTTTGACAACAACGACGAAAAGAGCAGTCGATTAACATTTGATTCCCCGTGAAAACTGTCAGAGACAGAAAATTTTTTCTGAAAATATTTCGATGTATTTTTAGCTGCTCAATCGAACGAAAGAATCAGTTTTAACATATTCGAGCGAAAAAAAATTATCATTTAATTAAGCCGCAACTACGTTAAAAGCCTTTCGAAAAAACATTATGTAAAGTATTTTGGGTAAAAATATGATCTAAGGATGATGGTATGTGGCATAAAAAAAAATTAGCCGTAACATTGTGTTATAATACTGTCAAAAATGCAAGAAAAAACGCCGTTTTTTCATTTCATGTTCATCATTTGAAGTAAATCGGTATTTATGAAATTATATTGAACTAGAGAATTGAATCTTTGTAGGTAAGAAAAAAATTACCAATGGCAATAAATTTTTAGATTTTATACTCGTACGTCATAAAGTATTAAAATTAACCAATAAAATCACGAAAATTGCTGTGAAAATAGAAATTCTACTAATATTGATTAAATGAAACTTTATAATCTAAAGGTCAGTAACTTAAAGGATACGTTTAAAATAATTTGTAAAAATGATTGTTCAAATTTATGTGTGTCACTTTTACAGTTTTTTGGTGGTGGTGGTTTGACCATCTATTTGTATAATGAACTTATTTTAACTACACTGACACTTACAGATTGATTATGTCAGTTTACTTTTGCTTTACAATGATTCTACTGTAACTGTTGTCCCAAAGAGTGGAGTGTGAAAGAGAAGAAATGAATGACACACGAACATGAAATTTGGTTGACACAAGACTTTTATTTATTGTACTAAAATGTACACAAATGCACTTATAGGTAATCGAACAATAGCTTCATTTGTAGTAGGAAGGTTAAAAGGATCTTTGTGAGATAGAACACAAACAGTTGTTCAATTTTCAGTCAATTTATTAAAATTTTATTTTTAGCAACTTTTCGATGACAAATTCGTCATCCTCTTTAGGCCACTCAACCTGTGTAACACGTATAAAAATTAAGGATCACAAAATACAGAAATATATAAAATCATCAATGTGTAATACCTAGGTGGTTTATGTAAGCATCTATACGATGTGTATAGTACGCTAGTCAGTTTCCTACTAATAATAATAAACAGTCGAAAGAATATTGTAGCAGAGACAAACAATATTCCCATATTAGTTCTCACAGAGATCACAGAAGCGGTTGGTATACATTGCTGAGAAACTGGATATCTTCTTTTTTATTTATCGAATTCTTTTGCATGTTAATGTGTATCATTGGAAAACCTCCGTTTAAAATGAAGGTTCACAATCCAGTATCTCAGTATTTTCCCAGTTAAACTGATGTTTCGCATTACATATATATTTAGAAATCACAGAATCCTTATTAACCACACTACGGTGTTCGGATACACGAACTTCAAGTTGTCGCTTAGTCTCTCCCACATATATAGCATTGCAATATTTACAGCTCAATTTATAGACAACACCAGGTGTATTAAAAATAGAAGTCGAATCCTTACCCAATTTTATCAGTCGAGAAAAATCTTTTTGTATACGCGGAATAGTGGATATTAAATTTTTGTACAGGTACTTAAATTTAGAAAAAATATGGTCATTTACATAAGGAATACTAATCATACCAATGTTAAAACTATTAGTTTCTATATTGGTATTGTGGTTGGTACGGTGAGGGTAGTAACTGTTGTGACATATTTTATAAAAACGTTTATAAACATATTTTTATAGAAGCTCTTTGGATAAGAATTCGAAGCGAGAGTTTCTTGACTTGAAATGATGTTTCGGATGTGATAAGTGGATTGCTCTATCTACTAGGTTGTAAATAATATTGATTTTGAGGCTTAACGGGTGATTCGAATCATAATGGAGTAAACAACCGGAGGACGAAGGCTTAGAGAACCAATTCTTTGACAAAGAATTATTGACAATAGATACTGTGACATCGAGAAAACTTATACTTATATTATTATTAGCTATTTCATGAGTGAATTTGATGTGTCGGTTAAATTCATCGTTCTCCGTGACAACGTCTGCGAACCATGGACTGATTCCGCTTCCCATAGGACAACCGAAAACTTGTTGATAAAATTTATTATCAAACTGAAAATAAGTGTTGTCGTACAAAAATCTGACAAGATCCCTAATCACATCTAACGGGAGAACACAGGATTGCATAAAGTGTGAAAAGCTTAATTTGTATGTGTGCGCATCATGCTCAAGTCTTACCCACCTCACACATAAAGGAATAAGAAAATGCAGAAATTTGTTGAAAATCATAAATGTTTGTAACTCTCTTATTTTTGGTGTATGCTGTGCTCGTGTGTGCGAGGTTTGACTTGTATGGTATACGCGCGCTCACGCAGGGCGCTCGTCCAAGAGTGGGGGAGAGAAGTACCTTTGTGACCGTGCGCTCAGCGCTCTTCAGATTACGTCTTACCACGGCCGCGACAACATACAAGCTGTCAATTATTTTTTCTCATATTTATTTTCTTATATTTAATAATAAATTACTTTCAATAGAAGTTATTATATTTATTTTACGACCTGCATCAAGATTCCCACACGCAGATTTTTGGCGGCGTGACGTCGCCGGCAGGTAAAAAACATACAATTCCACCGCACCGCCGAAAAACATGAGAATGGGAAGATGCGTTTCTCGCTCTATTCCACTTAATTAATGCTAAGGTGGGAATTGAGAGATTACCCCTAGAGCGCTGGCGCCCAACTATAAAAGAACCCGTCAAGCGCAAATATGTATTATTATTAAAAACGCAATTGAATACCAATGTTCAATTGATCGTCCTTTTCGTATTAACTGCACCTGCAGTCGATAGTATTCCTTTCTCAACAGGTGTTCATAGATCATTTACCTAGACATTGTTTCACTAGCTGCACATGTCATCAAAAATTCCATAGTGAGATTTGAATGCAAGTCATTCAATGTGTGGCTGCTTACAAGTCGGTTTTTACTGATTTTTTTGCTTTCACTCATATAAATTAAGGCAGATTCGGCAGATGCAAAATCATCGCATGATATAACATTGTTACGTTATAGTAACAAAGAGTAAATGTGACTTGCGTCGATTTTGTCTCATTTATTCTGATTTTCCATTTTCTGAAGCACTCTTTTGAATGTTTAGAGGGACAATAACTGTCTGAGGAGTTGATACATTGTGGCATAACTTACTGAGATACTTGTTGCTTAAAGACAGTTTTAACAGTTTTTTTTCAAGTTCAAAAGGACTAATCGAAGATTTAATTATTCGTACAGAGCGTTTGTCCATTTTTTTATTAAGATGTGTAGAAGGGTGGTCCACTTTTTCAAAATTTTTTTGTATCTCGGGGGATCCATCGGAATCTGAAAGTTTGAGGTTTAAATGAAGTTTCATTTAAACGAGAACTCAAATAAATGATTTTAGATGGTGTCGATGGATTTTTGAAGTTTAAAAATGCTCCTAAAAAGGAGCAAAATCAGGCAACCATTAGATTTATTTCAAACTTTGTTCAGAGTGTAAAAATGATCTTAACGATACATTTTCTTACGCGTTTTTGTCTGCGGAATCAATGCCGTAGTTAGTTTTGACCTAGGAGCACAATTTCATTGAAAAAAATACACTTTTTTGATCGTTCTTATTCGCAAATTCCGCAAAGTTCATTTTCGAGCGAGCGTCAAATGAACAGAAAAAATCTAGAAAATTTTTTGACACCACCAAAATTTAGGATTTTTATTACAAATCCAACAGTATGTATTAGTTTACACTTTAAAATTATTTTAATGCCAAAAAAGCACGATTTTATCCCAAAAAACGATATTAAAAAATGGAAAAATATATTCGTTTCTTCAAGAAAATGGCTGAGTATAATCACTTATGAAAATAATTGAATACAACTATCTGATAGGTTTTTTTCTCAACTTTCAAATGCCGTTTTCAGATTATAAAATTCGAAAGATTCACCGAGATACAGCTGTTTTTGTACGATGCACTTTTTTTGCTTAAAATTCAATAATTCTGAGCTGGCTCTATTCATTAAAAAACCAGCAAAGCAGATTCAAACCTCAAACTTTCAGATTCCGATGGATCCCCGAGATACAAAAATTTTTTGAAAAGTGGACTACCCTAATGTGTAGGGCATTAATAAATAAAATTATACAATCCGAATTGTGAAACAAATATTAAGTAGTGAATATTATAATAATTACAATAATATAAGTATGAATAATAATAATTAATACAAATATTAAGTAGTGAATATATAATAATAATAATTACAAATTTTACGAGTAAATACAAATTCGTCAGTTTCAAACTATTCTTTCATATGTCTTAGTTTGTCTCAGAGCAATCAACACTCGGAAAATCTCGGAAGAACGCAGGGTCACGGGGGGAAGAAGCTACTACTACGCGAGAGCTCGTCTACATTTCTTCACGCAAAATTACTTAATCTAAATAATTGTTCATATAGGATAGTGAGGACCTAAGGCGTGAGTGAGGGGGGAGAACTTGGGGGTCGATTTCTGCTCTATTGGGCGTATGTGTCGTCGATTTTGACACGTCAGGTCAGTTATTCGCAAACTGTCTGCAACTTAGCATCTCTATAATTTCTCAGAGTCACTCTTGCAGGCTCTTGCCTTAGTTTTGGCTCGCCGCTTTGGAGCCCAAGTATTACGTTTCGCATACATACGCAGTTTTATTTCAATACAATTTTGTTTGTTATTAATAAATTAACTAATCCCGTGTACGAGACTCTGATTTTTAAATAATCCCCAAGTCCGACTCGTCGAGTTGATCAGAATATAAACATTGGTAGCAGAGCGCGATCGGCAATAAGCAAAACAAGCTCGATAAAAACAAAACGAGAAGTTTGTCCGTTACAAAGACAGCAGTGATGTTTTGGCGCGAAAAATGTCAAAATCCAGTGCAACAATATATAGCGCCGAATTAAAGTTGGTGAAGAATATCACCAACTTTTATGAAAACTTGACAACTAAGGTCAATAGGGAAGCTCAAACCCTGGAACATTTTGAATGTCGTCTCGACCTTTTGAAGAAATACTGGGACAAGTTTAAGATGAGCTGATCCCATTCAAAGAAGAACTCAAAGCAGAAAAATATTTCGTGGAGGATTATTATCAAAGGATCGAACTGGAATACGGAAGGGTGAAGGCTTCGATAAAGCAAATAATTGCGTCGTTCTCCGAGAATCAGCAGACACAGCAATAGCAGCCACTCAACAGAGAAGCTGTTCGAAGTACCGTGATGTTTGATCAGTCATGGGCGATCCCGAAATTGTCTTTGCCAACGTTTTTCGGACAGCAAGATGAATGGGAGAGCTTTAAGAAGCGATTTTGCTCTTTCGTTTGCGATAACCAGGCGATCCTGAAGGTAGCAAAACTACAACACTTGCTGAACGCAGTGCAAGGCCCGGTAGCAATGCGGCTAAAAGGTATTGAGATCACCGACGCAAATTTTGATGTGGCCTGGAACAAGCTCGCAAGACGTTACGACAGCTCAAGGATACGACTGTTCAACGCGTTGGAACATATCATCCAGCAGCTTAACCTGAACCACTTCATGGCTGCTCAAAGCCTTCTAATGCAGTCAGTGAAGAAGATGAAGATTAACGTGACGATTCTGAGCGACCAACACAGGGAGGCATCACATACCTGGATATCTGATGCCAACAGTCAAGTTGCTATCTAGGTGCGGGGAGGAGTTCCTGTGCAACGGCGTGCCTCTAGGCAAAGTCGTTTTTACACCAGGGCGCAGATAGCTGGAATATACTTTTTCAGCGTGTATGCGCCCCCTTGATTTTCCATTGGTGAGTTCGCCAGCTTGTTGGCCAGCATTGTTGACTAAGCTAGAGGGAAAAAAACAGTCTTTTTAGCTGGTGACTTCAATGCCTGGTCCACCGAGTGGGGCAGTAGTGAGTCGAGACCAAGAGGCGAGATGTTGCTCGATGCAATCTCACCACTCGATGTGCTGCTGCTAAACACCGGTTCGAGACCAACTCCGTGATCGACCTGACCTTCGCCAGTGACACGCTCTCCGAGCGAGTCAAGCCCTGGCGCGTCAGTGACGCCTACACCGGCAGCGACCACCGTGCCATAGTGTTTGAGGTCCTCCCTGCGGGAAACCGACGCTCCAACCCTGCTCCAGCGAGCCGTCGCGTCGCAAGTGGAGCGCCCGCACGATCGACAGAGATTGCTTCGGAGAAACGATGTCCGGCGTTGAGGTTCGTTCAGCCTTCCCTGAACGAATGGCGGACGAGCTTATGTCCGCACTCACGAGAGCCTGCGACACCTCCATGCTAAGGGGAGACGGCATGAGTCGGTCTACTGGTGGACCGAGGATATCGCGGAGTGTCGGCAGGCATGCCTGCGGGCACCGAGACTCGCTCAGCGAGTGCGCGGTCGTGTCAACGAGGCTGCCCGACGTGAAGACCTCGCCGTGGCACGCAGGAATCTGCACGTGGCCATAAAGGCTAGTAAGCGCCGCTGCTGGAAGCAGCTGTGTGGCGAGGCGGACTGTGACTTGTGGGGCAAACCATACGGTCATGTCCTGCCTTAAGGGCCCCAGAGGAGTATCCCCCGGCGAGCCTGAACTGGTGCAACGAGCGGTCTCGACGCTCTTCCCAAGAGTCGCAACCTTTCAAATCCGCCTCCCTGCCCGGACGTATGAGGAGCGGATCCTCGAGGTAAGCGTCGTGGAGCTTCGTGGAGCATGCCGGAGAGAGCGTGACCATGCGGCTCCGGGGCCAGACGGAATTCCAAACCTTGCCCTAAAAGCCGCAGTAGGTGCTTGTATGGACGTTTTTCGCCGTGTTCTCACGGCATGCCTCAGGGAAGGATTTTTCCGGCGCGCTGGAAGCGTCAAAGGCTTGTCTTGATGTTAAAACCAAGCAAGCCTGCCTTTGAGCCCTCGTCGTACCACCCGCTCTGCATGCTAGACACCGCGGGCAAGCTCCTGGAAAGGATCATCGTGGATCGTCTAGAAGCTTTTACGGAGGGTCCTGCTGGACTGGCGGACTCTCAGTTTGTCTTTCGCAAAGGAAAGTCTACCAGTGACGCCATACAGAAGGTTCTAAGCATAGCTAAGGCAGCCATCAGTGGCAAGAGGTATCACAGAGGTACGAAGAAATACTGCGTCATCGTCACACTAGACGTTAAAAACGCTTTCAACTCGGCGCGCTGGAATTACATCCTCAGCGCCTTAGAGAATATGGGAGTACCACCCTATCTCCAACAAATCATCGCCAGCAGACATTGCAGACGACATCGACCTTACAATCGTTGACAAAAAATTGGAAGATATCAAGGCAGCTGCAGACGACGCCATCCGGCTTGTGCGTAGGGCCCTTAGCAAACTGAGTCTGCAGACTGACGATCAGAAAACCGAGGTTCTGCTGGTCACAAGCAGAAAATTGAAGGAAAGCATCACCCTCAGAGCCGGTGACTGCGATATCACGTCCGTTCCCTGCATCCGATACCTCGGTGTGCACATCGATGACAAGCTGCGATGGCATCTGAAAGTTGTCAGTGAGAAGACCGCCCGGGCCGCGGGCGCCTAATCCGGCCTGATGCCCAACATCGGGGGCCCGAGATGCGGCCGGCGCAGGTTTTATGTAAGCGTTGTTGACTCGGTCTTCCTATATGGGGCCCCAACATGGAGAGAAGCTACAAAAATACACAGCTATATCCGCAAGGCAGATTCAATTCATCGGTGCGCCTGTCTTCGTGCGATATGCGGCTTCCGCAGTGTTTCCCACGAGGCGGTACATGTTCTTGCTGGCACTCCACCACTGGCCCTCCTCGTTGACGAACGCTCGAGGCTTTACGAGCATAGCTGCGAGGACGCCAGGAGTGACGCCACTAGTGAGGAGCATGCCAAGACACTAGAGAGGTGGCAGACCCAGTGGTCTAGCGCTACGAAGGGTCGGTGGACTTACCGGCTTATACCGAGCATCGCTACGTGGATCGAAAGGAGGCATAGAGAAGAGAACTACCACCTCACGCAACTCCTGTCCGGCCATAGCTGCTTTAGGTCTTACCTATGTCGTACAAACAACGACACAAGCAGCTCGTGTCCGACCTGCCATCCTGCAGTGGAGGACGGAGAACATGTCATCTTCCATTGCCCTCCACCTCACGGTGCAAAGAGAAGAGCTTTAGATATTCATGCAATGGTCGACCGCACGATCGACCGGTCGATCGCGTATGTCATAGAAATATTTCTCGCGATGTAAAGTCAGGCGCCACTGCATTCGCCGTCGATTAAGATTTTTATGTAGTCTCTTTATGACAAACGTCCATGGGCGGCAGAAAGGTAAGAAGAAAATCAAAAATTAGCTTCAGTGACCCATGAGTACAAGTGTTTTAATTTACTTTTTTTATAATTGCATTATAAACTTCGTGGATTTATTTTTATGACCATACTAATAATTTGAATGATTGACGGTAAATGCAAGTTGAGGTATATGGTATAATGAATAATGAAAACTACAATATATTATTGAACAGCGTTAAAATTTAGAGATCTCTCGGACTGTCGAAATGTAACTGAGACTCTAACAAAATCACTCTAGATCTCCCAATCAACAAAACAAAACGTAAATTATTAAACAATCGCAGCTCATCAAAAATATATATGTGCGAGCGCCTCTGAAGTGCGTCGCCACATCACCCCTACGCAGTTATAACAAGTATTTAACAAGTATTTAACAAAATGTATTAAATATTTAAATGCAAAAATGAACTCGGCGAGTCGTAGCAGGAACAGCGTAGACGATGCTTCCAGGAACCGGAAATGTAGAAGTGGGGTTGGCAACTTCTTTGACCGCGACGTTGTAAAAACGTTGTCGTCCAAACGTAGGCAGGTTTCACACGATCAATAGATACGGTGACAGCTTTTCCTCGGATATCGAGCTTGAAGGTTTTGTCTGAACGTCCTAGCACCTTCCAAGGACCAGAAAACGGCGTGTTCACCAAAGCCTTGGAAATCGTCTCGTCGCGCAGAAACACGTATTTGCAATCCTGCAACTTTTGGTACACGAAAACATGGGGCTGGCAATGTTTGGAAGCGGTACAGGTTGTAAGCGATGCATGACAGTACGTAGCCGATGCACTAGACTGGAAGCGTCGATGGAAGATGTTGGAGCTGCAGTCTTAAACAACTCGCCGGGCAAACGCAGAGCTTCTCCATAAACCAATTCACTGGCCGTTGACGAAATATCCTCCTTGAAAGCTGACCGAATGCCAAGCAGCACCATTGGTAGAGCTTCAAGCCAATTCTCTTGTTTATGGGCCAAAAGTGCAGCTTTTAAGTGTCGGTGTAAGTTTTCGACGATTCCATTTGACTTCGGATGCCAGCTACTTGTATGTCGGAGCTGTATGCCAAGATGCTTAGCCAGATCATTGAATAAGTGCGACGTGAATTGACCACCACGATCAGTTGTTAACACGTCGGGACATCCGAAACGTGAAATCCAAGCTCGAAGTAAGCCGTTGCATACCGATTCCTTTGACGTGTTCTTTAACGGATACACTTCTGGCCAACGAGTAAATCTATCGATGATGGTCAAGCAATACTTGTACGAATCGACGATAGGCAGCGGACCGATCAAATCGAATGTGCACGTGTGAAAAACGCCGCGACGGCTGTGCAAACGATCCCAACGGCGAGTGCACGTGTCGAGTTACTTTCGACTTCTGGCAGGCTATACAAGATCGTGCCCAGAGTGTGCAGTCTCGATTCATCGACGGCCAAACAAAACGATCACTCACTAATTTACGAGTGCTTTTGATTCCGGGGTGATTCAAACCGTGAATCAAATCAAACGCCGCACGTCGAAACGGAGCCGTGAGGAAGGGACGCTGCTTGCCGGTCGATGTGTCGCAGTAAATCGAAGTTGACAGTCCAGGTAGCTCAATCTTCTTAAATTGCAAAGATGTTCGAGGGTCACTGAGGAAACTTTGCAAAGTTTCGTCAGTAGCCTGAGACTGTGCAAGCTCTGCGTAATTCAATGAAGAGATAGCTTCCACGCGTGAGAGTGCATCTGCAACAACATTTTCGGCTCCTTTGACGTACACGATGTCAGTTGAAAACTGAGATAAACGACAGCTGGTTCAACTGAATCGGCGGTAATTTTTCCTTCTTCATCGTGAATGCGTGAATCAAGGGCTTGTGGTCCGTAAAAACTTGAAAGGATAGCCTTCTAACATGACGAAAATGCTGGATCGCTTCGTAGACAGCCAAAAGCTCTCGGTAATACGCTGGCCAGTTAGCTTCTTTCGGAGATAACTTCTTCGAGAAAAATGCTAGTGGTTGCCAAGAATCATCGATATACTGATTAAGGCAAGCGCCGATGGCTATTCCGGATGCATCAGTGAAAAGACCTAATGGTACACCGAGGCGTGGATGAGAAAGTGTTGTGGCATTCAATACCCTCTTTACAGCGAACAAAAGCTTTCTCCAAGTCCTGATTCCACGAGATAGGCTGTGAGCCCTTGATGAACGGCTGGCTCAGAGCGTCGTGTAAAGGTGCTTCCAGCTCGGATGCATGCTCAATGAAACGACGATAAAAATCAAGCATACCAAGAAAACGTCGAAGGCCTTGGGCTGTCTTTGGCAAAGGGTAGTCGACGATGTCCTGTACTCGATCTTGAGGTGGTCGAATACCAGAAGCCAAAACGGTATAACCCAAAATCGAACTCTGATTGTCCAAAGTACATTTGTCGAGGTTTAAACGAGGCCGTACTTATGCAGACGCTGAAACAACTCTTCCAATTGTCGACGATACTCATTGTGTGACCGAATAATAATATATCATCTATGTAGACGTAACAAAAGGACAAGCCGCGATTCACCTCGTCGATGAAACGTTGGAATGTCTGACCAGCATTCTTTAAACCAAACGTCATGAAAGGGAATTCATATAATCCGAAGGGTGTGGTTATGGCTGTCTTGCATATGTCTTCCGGATTGACAGGTATCTGCTGATATGCCTTGACCAAGTCAATCGTGGAGTAAACCGTTGAACCTGCGATGTTGTTGGCAAAATCACGAAGATCGGTCGATACTACCTGTTCGGCCGAATTGTGGCTGAATACTGGCATGAACGGCAGAGACCGGCGTTATCTCGACGATTTTGTCGCCCAGGTCAGACAGTTGCTTCAAAGACAGCTCTGGCCGACGCCACCTCATCCAAGCCCTCATGAAGCGCTTAATGCTAAACCCTCCACCCCCGTGAAGTAATGCCAAACGGCGGTTTCCGCAGTGATGGAACTAAGGGAAATTGAAGTGGATGTATCTACAATGTAGATTCTACATAATCTATGCACAAAAACCAAAATGTTACATTTGCTATCTAATGTAAACTTCTCTTTTCTCTTTTGACTAAATAAAACATGTTAATACATCAAAAAAAAAACCACAAATACACATAATACGGTGCCTGCTGATACGAGGTGTGCCGTAGGGCGTGGGTTCGATCCCCACTGGACGAATTTTTGATGGCATTTTTTCACCTGGTGTGTTCGAGACCATGCCCGAGGTAGAGTAGAGACCACTCAAAAAGAAGACCCGGGCTATGTCATTAGCCTCCGAAGCGGTAAAAAACCCCGATCACTGTCCGACCTGGAAACGAAGAGGATATCCATGAGTAGGAGCCCGAGGCGAGGACTCACAAGGCTGGCGATAGACGGGGAGCACAACACTCCCATGATGAAGTCAGAAGCGAGAACTACACTCACAAGATGGCGCCAGATGCGGGGGCCTCGT
Organism: Trichogramma dendrolimi; assembly: GCA_034770305.1. Classification (NCBI taxonomy): domain Eukaryota; kingdom Metazoa; phylum Arthropoda; class Insecta; order Hymenoptera; family Trichogrammatidae; genus Trichogramma; species Trichogramma dendrolimi. Next base: position 95,619 of record JAPMIB010000192.1, read on the forward strand.
TCGTGGACGCATGGGCGCAAGGCTCGCTGGTGAACGCACGATGGCGCCTGAAGCGAGAACCACACTCACAATATGGCACTGGTCAGCGAGTTCTAATACTTAACTCAGGAGGAGACGCCAGCAATGTGTGACCACGCAGTGGGAAACTACGGCTCCGGAAGTGGGATACGACAATCGAGAGTTGGTATCGCGTAGGATCGGAGGTTCATCAAGTAGAAAAGACGAGTCCCTGAATCCCTAATCGTCGCATATCACTATGCGAAGGATGGGGGATGTATGGAAACGACTAATATCGAAGTATAGCAGAAATGCTTAACTAACCTCGGTCTCACCGAAGCAATGCCTATCGGCGGTTACCGGTGAGTGTCCGAATGAAGTGGAGAAGGGAAAAAACACATACATACGGCATTGTTGAGAGTTCAATCTAGTTTACAAATATGTAAACCAAATTGTCCTACGATGTTTGGTTCAAAATCTTGTTTTCGAGCCTATCACAGAGCTTCCTCAGTCGGAAGCAATAAACTCCTTTACAAAAGTATTTGAAAATTATTTATACCTATGGAATCCAATTATGGAGTACATTTGCAAAATCTAAAATTGATAATGAAGAATCAGGCTTACGAACCAATCTATAAATTCCCCCAGATTGTAAAAATAACAAAAAAATTGTGGGAAATCCTATATAGGCATTCGTAAAGGGATATACGAAGGGATTGATTTGAACAGTTTATTAGCCAAGGTCAAAGACCGAATGGCAAGTAGCAGTAAAAATTACAATAATACGTCTTTACAAAAGAAATAAGCAGATAATATGCTAAGTGAAAAAGTTAGTTGCAAAATGAAGCTAGATTAAACAAAAATTAAGACGCAGTTACATCGCATAAAAAGCATAATAACAAAGAGTATACACGGACGTAGTTACAGTTAATAGCAATGGATAAGAACAAGTTAAGGGGGGAAAAGTACCTAAAATTTCAAAAAAAATTTTTTTTGCTTATTGACTTTTCCAATAGGATTTTTTCTCAACTTTCCAGTACCGTATCAGAATTTTTAATTTTGATTTTATCGAGAGGTACAGCCTATTAGTACCGATACTTTTATGATTATTACAGCATAAATGAATAAAACGACAAAAAAAAACAAACATTGCCGTTCTTTCATGAATCTCCGGACCTTCATAAGTTGGTAGCGCCATCTGTTACTCGTTTTATTCTTAGGTTATAATGCATCCAGCAGAAATTTGTTTGTGTACATGGCTGTAGGTGTACAGTAACGCCACCACTCGCAGCACGTGATTTCGGTATATCTACTGTCTCTCACTTTCGTGCGCGAGCCCGGATCAAATGTCAACAACGTCTGCTATCTTGATTTTCCAATGGCTAAAAATTACGTTTTTTTGAAGGTGAAAAAGTATATGTAGAGTGCAATTATATCTTTCCAACTCCACATAGTGTTTCATAATAAAGCTATGAAGAAGTTCCAATAGCTTTTATGAAAATGTGACATTTTTGACACTTCAAATTCAAAAAGTACAGCAGTACATATGTAAATTGACATATATACATCAGGTATATTAGGGTGGTCCACTTTTTCAAAAATTTTTGTATCTCGGGGGATCCATCGGAATCTGAAAGTTTGAGGTTTAAAATGAAGTTTCCTTTAAACGAGAACTCAAATAAATGATTTTAGATGGTGTCGATGGATTTTTGAAGTTTAAAAACGTGCTCCTAAAAAGGAGCAAAATCGGGCAACCATTCGATTTATTTCAAACTTTGCTCAGAGTGTAAAAATGATCTTAACGATACATTTTCTTACGTATTTTTGTCTGCGGAATCGAATGCCGTAGTTAGTTTTGACCTAGGAGCACATTTCATTGAAAAAATACACTTTTTCGATCGTTCTTTTTCGCAAATTTCGCAAAGTTCATTTTCAGCGAGCGGCAAATGAACAGAAAAAATCTAGGAAATTTTTTGACACCACCAAAATGTAGGATTTTTTATGACGAATCCAACGGTATATATAAGTATACACTTTAAAATTTTTAATGCCGAAAAAGCACGATTTTATCCCAAAAAACGATATTAAAAAATGGAAAAATGGAAAAATATATTCGTTTCTTCAAGAAAATGGCTGAGTATAATCACTCATGAAAAAATTGAATACAACTATCTGATAGGTTTTTTTCTCACCTTTTAAACGCCGTTTTCAGAGTTAAAAAATTCGCAAAATTCGCCGAGATACAGCTGTTTTTGTACGATGCCTTTTTTGCTTAAAAATCTGCTTTGCTGGTTTTTTAATGAATAGAGCCAGCTCAGAATTATTGAATTTAACAAAAAGTGCATCGTACAAAAACAGCTGTATCTCGGCGAATTTTGCGAATTTTTTAACTCTGAAAACGGCGTTTGAAAGGTGAAAAAAAACCTATCAGATAGTTGTATTCAATTATTTTATGAGTGATTATATTCAGCCATTTTCTTGAAGAAACGAATATATTTTTCCATTTTTCCATTTTTTAATATCGTTTTTTGGGATAAAATCGTGCTTTTTCGGCATTAAAATAATTTTAAAGTGTATACTATATATACCGTTGGATTCGTCATAAAAAATCCTAATTTTGGTGGTGTCAAAAAATTTCCTAGATTTTTTCTGTTCATTTGCCGCTCGCTCGAAAATGAACTTTGCGAAATTTGCGAAAAAGAACGATCGAAAAAGTGTATTTTCTTCAATGAAATTGTGCTCCTAGGTCAAAACTAACTACGGCATTCGATTCCGCAGACAAAAATACGTAAGAAAATGTATCGTTAAGGTCATTTTTACACTCTGAGCAAAGTTTGAAATAAATCGAATGGTTGCCCGATTTTGCTCTTTTTAGGAGCACGTTTTTAAACTTCAAAAATCCATCGACACCATCTAAAATCATTTATTTGAGCTCTCGTTTAAAGGAAACTTCATTTTAAACCTCAAACTTTCAGATTCCGATGGATCCCCCGAGATACAAAAAATTTTTGAAAAAGTGGACCACCCTAGTGTATATGTATGTCACTGTACTTTATGTATGTGTACATGACTGCATCATATATATTATTGTTTGTTGCATGTGATAAACAAGATTAGTGATAATTGATCAATTTTGAGTGATTTTATTTCCAATTATAGATCCAGTGATTAATGTTGTATGAATGTTAGTGAATGGTAGAGGACTGGGTTCAAGTTCTTATATGAGATTGTGCATATTTGTGTGAAAAGTTGATTTGGACATAATAAACTTAGTTACCAGTTTCCACATAAAACCCATATTAGCGTATACTAATATTTTAATACAAATTATAAAATGTAGTAATGAAATTGTCACATTTGGCTTTGTTGTCTGTCTGGGTAATTGAACATTGTCCTTGTGGGTCCAATATGTTGAAAATTCAAATTAATGTTTTTTATTGTCCAAAAAGTTTTAAGCAGCCTCAGTGACATGAGAGTATCATTATGACATGTATTGGTGTATTTTTGTTTTTTTCAACTTTTGGGCAGTTACGTTTCATCTCAAAATTGCTCTGTTGCCGTAACTTTCTATGTGAACCGTTTGAGCAATTGAGCTGAAACTTTCAGGAGTTGTTCTACACAAAAATAGCTACAAACGCAAGCACTTTCATAGGTATTGGACAAAATTTGTACTTTTTTAGGCTATATCCCTAGCATAATTGTATTTTATTATATGATATTAATGAATAAATGTGTATATGTGGCTGGCAAATTGGGTATAACTAATTAAAAAATCTGAAAGTGCTTGCGTTTGTAACCACATATCTAATGAACAAAATGAGACCCCAATGATCAGATTGAATCATCGGTTCTAGCTGGATCCTACGGCACAGGGGTACCCCCAGGACTGGGGGCTTGCTTCATCGAGGAGGGTTCTATGGTGACTGGGACCTTAATTTTCATATTCCTGAGTGAAAAACGTTGGAAAAAGAGTGGAAAAAACAGAGTTTTCTCTGTATAATCCAAAAAAATTTATTCTCTTTATTTTTAATAAATTTTTTATAAATGTAGGTTTAAGGTACCTTTCCCCCCTTAATTGAAAAGCATAAGAAAGATGTTAATTTTATTGAGCATTATGATGTCTCCTCAAGTAGTGTCCATGTAGACTCCTGAACGACGCCAGCAATCCTGATATCGTAATGGGCAGGAAGTGCACTACATGCGTTGGCTGCTCTTATAGAAAATCCTTATTCAGAGTGGATAATCCGTAAATGGAACCTGAATCGTCGGTGCTCCACCCGCGATTCTCGCCGATCTGCGGACTTCGTTGTCAGTCCAGTGATAAAGGTTCGAGATGTAATCAGGGCATAGTCCATTGAGCGTCTTAAACGTTTGGATGTTCAAAAAGTAGTCACGTCTCTGTGATGGGAGCAGCCACTCGAGCTTGGGTAATACGGTCGAAGCGCAGCGTCTCTAGGGAGCTGGAAGATGTAGCGTATGCATGCATTTAGTAGTCGTCTGAGTTTTATGTCCAATGAGGCAGAGATGTCGATGAGGGCGAGGCAGGCATAATTAAAATGAGACATAATGAAGGTGCCAACAAGCATCTTTTTGGCGTTGACAGGCAAAAAGCCAGCCCCGGCTCGCAGTCGATGAAGCACTCCATGGATACGAGAGGAAATGCCTCTGACGTGAGCGTCCCGAGAGAGTGAAGGGGTCATTACCAGACCCAGATTATCAACTCTATCCTCAAAGAGGATGACTGTGCCATTCAAGCTGATTCTACCGATACGGTTGAGGTCAATGCGCATGAGATACTGATTCGATGCGAAGAGGATTGCCTTAGTTTTGGCAACATTGAGACTCAGTCCATTGGTGTGTGCCTAATCGGAGACAATCCGCACATCCTCGTTGAGTCTCATGATGGTTTCATCAAGCTCAGTTGATGGGCACTGTAGATAGATCTGGAGATCATCCACAAAGAGCATGTGCGTGGATGTGCAGTGGCGAAGCGGATGCGTAAGCGTAACAATGTATGTTGCAAACAGTATGGGAGCTGGTGTGGAGCCTTGCGGCACACCAGATGTGTACTCTCTGAAGGCCGTCAATCCGCCCGCGTCATCCATTATAGCTTGTGAGTGGTTCGAGAGATAAGAGTGAAGTAGAGCGAGCGCGGCAGATGAAAAATTCAGCAATTTCAGGCCTCGCAACAAGGTCACATGATCCAAAGTATCGAAAGCGTTTCGGAAGTCGAAGAGCAAGAGTATGGTGATGAGTCCATCCTCCACGCCTGGTCTAATATCCTCCGTGATCCTGATCAGTGCAGTTTGCGTGCTAAAATTCCTCCGAAAACCTGATTGTCTCGGTGAAAGCATATTGTACGTCTCAAGATGCGCAATCAGCTGTGCTGTCAGCAATTTATCAAAACCTTTGCAAGAGTGCAAAGTTGGCGATCGGCCGAGTCTGAGACGGTGATTTAGGCGCACATTAAATTATCTATTCATAATATAATATTTCCAAGGTAGGAATTATAGGATAACTTTATTTATGAAGTTAATTAATAAGTACTTTTATTAAACGTCTTTACTTGACGAGATCCCAGATAGAACTGATTGTCTGTCGGAGACAACTTACATACGATGTACAAGTTGGCGACGATCAATACATTTCACTTTTCTTTACCATTGTGAATAATGTTTATAACATGTATACTAAGAATTCCCAATATAACTTACAATACCCATAAATCAATATAACATACAATAGTAATATCGATTATAAGTGATAAAAGAATAATATAATTAAAATATATAAGAGTATAATTGATATACAGGGTGTCCCAAAAGTATGGAAACCTCTGAAAAGTGGCCAAAATAAGAGTGGGAAAAAAATCAATAACCCTATATCCGACGTATTTTTTTACGGGGAATCCAATGGTGACCTCAAATTTGACCTTGAACATAACCTCAAAGCTGCAGCGACTCAAAAATCGATTTTTTAAATGGAAACCCCCATTTTTTATTGCAGATTTAAAAAGAGCGGAAAATTTCACGTCAAAATGTATGATTTGTTTTTTTTCAAGGTCATTTTAAGGACGTTACAGACGCAAATAAAATCCCAATTTAACCTAAAATCAAGCTCAAGTAAGGGCTTTTTTTCTAATCGTACCACCTCCAAAATGACCTTGAAAAAAATAATAAAATACATACTTTCACGTAAAATTTTCTGCTCTTTTCAATGGTGCTCTTGAATTTGACCTTGAACATAACCTATATGCTACGGTGAACCAAAAATCGATTATTCGTACGGTGACCCCATTTTTTATAACAGATTTAAAAAAAGCGAAAAATTTCACGTTTGACTATGTATTTCGTTTTTTTTTTAAGTTCATTTAGGAGACAGTACAGTTAGAAAAAAACCCTTACTCGAACTTAATTTTTGGTTAAATTGGGGTTTTATTTTCGTCTGTAACGCCCTTAAAATGACCTTGAAAAAAAAAACAAAATTATGTTTCAACGTAAAATTTTCCGCTCTTTTCAAATCTTTAATAAAAAATGGGGGTTTCCATTTAAAAAATCGATTTTTGGGTCGCTAGAGCTTTTAGGTTATGTTCAAGGTCAAAGGTCACTATTGGATTCCTCGTCAAAAAATACGTCAGATGTGGTGTTATCGATTTTTTTTCCCCGCTTATTTTGGCCGCTTTTCAGAGGTTTCCATACTTTTGGGACACCCTGTATATTATAAAGAATAGTTATTATTATATAACTCACGCACCTTGCTTAACAGCCTAATAATTGATCTCTTCCATTGTGACGGATATTGACCGGTTGAGATGGCCAAATTGAAGATCGTGATGAGAGTCGGCGCCAGCAGAGAGAGAGAGAGAGTGTCATAGAAATACGACAGGGACAGCCCATCCCCAGAGCACGTACTCGCACGACAAGCCATCTGAGTTAACGAGAGCAGGACCTCAGCCTCCTGGACAGGCCGGAACTTAAAGCTTGGCAAGGTAATCGACAATTAGCTCAGTGATGCGAGCAAATTGCTCAGGTGAGCAGCACGGATGGACAGTCGTCACAGCACAGTAATGGTCAAGCAGCTCAGCAGCTGTAAAGAAGCCGAACGGTGAGGAGGGCTGTGGATCAGACAGACCAATATGACGAAAATATCCAGAGTAGCCACCATTCCTGTCTGGAGAGCATCGACCATCTCATCCAAGTCAGACGTCTCCTGAGTCGAGGTGAGAGCAGATTGCAGCTCAAGTGCAAATTCCGGTGCAGCAACACAACGTCTATCCCGGTACCTGCATACACTGCATAGAGGCAGAGGCGCAGCAAGCGCGTATTCGACCATGATCGAATCATGAGCAGCAGTGAACGGTGTCGAGGATTTGGCGCTGGTGATGACTTTATCAAGCGAGTCGACAATGATGTGGTTAATGGCAGTGTCAAATGTGAGGCCATGGTGCGTGGCCCCGAAAGGCACAATTTCGAGCGAAGCTTCCGAGACCAAGTGCCGATAATGAGCAGTCTCATACTCATCCGAAAGCAAGTTCACGTTGAAGTCATCAGCCACAATCGCCCCACAGTACGGACGGTGACATATTGAGCGATAAAAACTGAACAGTTCGTTTAGATAACAGCCACCTGGTCTTCTATAGACAGGTCCAAAGAGCAGTTTTGTTTACCACTGCCGATCTCCATCCAGAGGCACTCAGTTTCGTTCATTGTAACTATCTGAGGAGCGTGTATTATGCGATGAGGGATACAATCGCGGATGTAAACGGTAATGACGCCACCTTGCATATATTTAAATTTTCGCTTTCGGTTATGCTTGCGTCGGCGCTTCGTTGCAGTAGCTTATATAATAAACCACGGTCGTTTCTTATAAGCTTATAGCCCGGAATATTGCACATTGTTAATGGCAAATTGGGAGTCATCCACATCTCAACCAGCGATAGCACATCGATGTTTTGGGTCGTCAAAAGATCACGTACTTGCGAGAAATGATTTTAAAGGCGAGTTGACGTTTATGTGCATGATTGTGTCCTGTCGAGTAGTTCCAACAGGCGATCCTGGTGATGTTTAATTACCTTCTTCAGTCATAATAGGCTCTCAAGATCCGACTCCGACAGCAGCTCGATGACATAACGCCATCCAATTTTCGCACGCAGACGATCCCGTCGTGGGCCCAGACATGACGGTAGCCACGCGCAGTCGCCGTGGTTCTCGTCTTACGGAGTAAGTCATGCACAAAGCCTGAGTGCATTTCATACAATCGCAAGCCACTAGCGGCACCAGGTAAGAGTGCAGAGGCAGGCAACTCTCCAGATTTCTTCTTGAGCTTGAGAACTGAGTCACGGGAGACTATCTGTTTGAACTGCACGACCATGGAGCGAGCAGCAGATGTGTCAGGCTGGCCATCAGCGAGCCGAGCCGACAGCGGAAGCCACCTGACCTCATTTACATCGGCGACGTAATTTTCGGCTCCAAAAAGCTTTAGGACTGAAGCACATATGCCGCGAGTATCCTTATCTATATTGGAAACCAGGCTGACGGGATACCTACAATTATGAGCTCTGTACAGGGCTTGACCCTGCACAGGTAACGCTCAGTCTGTCGCTGACGAGCCTCCAGGGCCTCGATACGTCCCGTATGGCTCTCAAGCCTTATCAAGTTTGAGGTTGGTGGTGGCAGAAGCAGCTTTGAGTTCAGAGCAAGTGGTCATGATGTCACCCATGGTCGCCTCCATCTGGGCGAGCACAGCAAACAACTGGGCCACATCACCGGACGGCTGAGGGGAACCAGCAGGCAAGAGCATCTCAGGGCTTGAAATCACAACAGCAGCAGTCTCCGTGGCGAGAATACCTCGGCGCGAGTCAGGCAAAGTGCGGGACACCACTTGCGTCGATGCTACAGGCCAAGCCCCCTTACTACGGGCAGCCGAAACGTCGAAGAAAAGGCAGATGACAAACCAGCACAGCACTTTGTCGATAGTCGAAGGTAAAAGCTCAGACAATCAAGATGGAACGATGAGCCACAAGCGTTACAGGTAATGGACTCAGCTGCAGTGACAGCGTTATTGCACCTCTTGCAGGAATTTTCAGACATCAGCAGACCAACACAGCAGAGCATAGCAGAACAAAGCAGCAGACAAGCGGTCACGACGTCAAGTTCACAACCAGGTCCACAGGCACAATAGCAAGTTACAAAGTCAATACAACGAGATCATGTACGTATACGAACTCGATCTGCATGTAAACAAACCGGCGAGCACACAACAATACTCCAACAGACGGCATAAATCACTCCGAATCACCAAGACACCTTTTTTTCCTTATCACAGAGACTATATGCAGTTCATCGAATCGCGGACTCAGTAATAGGTGTAAAGCAACTTTGCACGCTCACACAAAAAAGAGTGAGATTAATAGCACAAAATTTACCACTCACAACAATCAAAATAGGCAGAGCTCGATCAAACGCGTGTTTACTCGTTCAACTGTCCAGAGAGAGAGAGAGAGCAGAGGGATTTACGATAATTCAACTCAATCATCAACTGGGGGGGGGGACTCAACTAAATTAAAAACAGGACAGAAATAGTATATTATAGTATATAAAATAGCACTTTACCTTCGGTATACAAGCTGTAAGGGTTGAAAAGCATCTTATGGAGATGTATGTAAGAATCTGTACCTTCTTCATCATCTGTCATTTTCATCAAACCAGGCAAAAGTGTATGAGCAAATCTAAATGCAGCCGAGGCAAAACTATTAGCAATAGTCGGATCAACATTTTTGTATCGATTTAATCGAAAACCTGCTGTTAAAGGCTTTAAATCTTTTTTTTTCATTTCATTTTCTCCAATTATAATAGGTAAGAATTCATTGTACGTTATATGTTGCAGTTGAGCTCCAACAATGCGTCGAGATTCTTGATACAGTTTCTCATCACTCCACAGTGGATTTATAGAACTTAAATGATTTGATATTTTATTGTGCTGACGCGCCCATATAAGATGCATTGTCGTAAGATGTAAATTTTCATTAGCTCGAGGATCACCAGATGCAAAACAATATCTATCATGTAATATTTCTTCATCTTTGTTGCAACCATCATTGGGGTTATCACTAACAGGTAGCAATGTTCGATTGTCCGGAGATAATTGCATTCTTAAATATCCTTTGCTAAATTCTCTTAATCCTCTGGCTGTTTTAAGATCAGCACCATAAATTTGAGATCCATCAATGAAAGAAGTGACCTTCAGACAATATAATAATGCGTTAATTTTCATGTAAATGTTACAGCCGATGAGGCAATATTTTACTAAAAAAAACAATTATAAAAGAAACTGATAAAACTGCGAGAAGCAGCTAGCGAGCGGCTACGCATGAATTACAATTTAATGTAGCTCACGCATCTTCTATGCATAATTTTGATGACACACACGACAGGTAAAAAGTAACATCATTTTGTACACGCGCAGCCAGCGTAAACAATGCCGAATTGAGCGGCCTAAATCCATTACCTATTTTTTAGGCCTCTGCTAATTAAACTCTTGCGAAAATACAATTCGTACGGCAAAGAAATGAACATGCGCTGCCGCGAGTATGAATGAATATCGGAGAAAAGCTATAAAACTACAGTGACCGCGACTTCATCGATTTTGGGAAGAGAGCGGCCCCGGGTCTGTTAATATACACGTGCGTGTAAGATATGTGTCAATTATTGACTCATATCGAGCTCGCTACATACGCTGCAACCACTAAGGCGGGGGCAAATTTAGGTGTATATAAGCAACGGTAAAAGAGGATCAGAGCTCCTTCTTATCTACGAAATCGCACACTACTTATCGTGAGCTCTATGGTTCCTCTAATTTTGTGGGGCGCGCATCGAGCCAGTACGCGCAAGCTCTGTCATTTCCGATTTCTTATACGACTTACAGCCAGTCGCCATTCGTTACTGTAGACTCTTAGATTTTAAATCTTTCCAAAATGTGATTAAACGTTCATAGTCTTTCAACGAAAAGTATTGTCTAACGCTGTACTTCTGCTCAGGCAGATAGTCAGCAATGGGACTTGGAATATTGTAATATTCAACGGGAGTGACGTCAGTAAAAATAGTGTAACCGCACAAGCAAGTGCACTTGCGCAATCCAGCCTTCAACCAGACTTCAACCAGACAAGGAGTATCACAGGCATCGCGAAAATTCGACGTGCCTTGTAACGGTGGGATCGGTTCAAGAAACGCGGTCATTTCTTTACCGACGAAGTTTTTGCCATTATCTGAGGTTATGTTGCTGGGCCGACCGAAGCGCAATATTATTTTATCTTTTATTGCTCGTGCAATTGCGGTAGCGTTGGCTTTCTTCAGACATTCTAGTTCTACCCATTTTGTGAACTTATCCTGCATCACGAGAAGCCAGATGTTACCGTTGCTAGAGCGGGGTTGTGGGCCAACCAGATCAACTGATACTGATTCCCATGGTTCTTTAACGTCTGTTGCGTGCATTTTACCGGCTATTTGTTGCTGTTGCGGCTTATACTTTTGGCAACTGTCGCAGCTTCTCACGAATTTTGTGCCGTCTCGTAACATGCTAGGCCAGTAATAGTAACGAGCCAATCTTATCAACGTTTTATGTAACCCTAGGTGGCCCGATGTTTGGTCACTATGACATTCGTGAAGTATCTTGTGGCGTGAATTTTTCGGAATGCAGAGTTTCCATTGTTCCGCGTGGGGAGTGTCGTTGAAATCTAACGTGTGTAGATTTCTTGTTTCTGGATTTCCGAGAACTCGCGCACTCCAATTACTGCACAGATCTCACTGCCGGTGTGTAACTTTGTTTGACTTAGTTTTTTATCATTAAGGAAAACTTTTATATTCAATTTGTTTAACGTGTCCATCCCAAGCAAGTAATCATGTGGCAAGTCCGGCATTACATGGAATTGGGTGGTTAATTTTTTCCTTGCTATTTCGCAGTCTATGCTGGTTTTACGATCAAGTTCCCTGTGGACTCCATCAGCCACCCTTGCCTCATGATACATCTGTATGAACTTCCAATTCCTAGTTTGACCGTATCTGGCCATTTTTTCATTTATGTAAGATCTGTGCGCTCCTGGGTCCACAAGTGCTCGGAATCGGGTGTTATTAATCAGTAATTCTACGAAGAATCTTCCGTCTGATTCTCCGAGACTCGAGTCGACGCTTTCTCGGTCTCTGTCTCATTTTTTGGTCCGTGGCAGTCGCGAGTTAAAACGTTGTCTTTACCGCAGACAGAACAGAATTTTCGTCGGGGACTTTTACAGTTAGCGCGGGAGTGACCTCTTTGTTTGCAATTCCAGCAATGGTCTTTTCGGTTGTACGGGTAATTCGGGCTATCCACCGTTAGAGTTTCTTTAGTAATACTCATTTTTTTTGTATCTCCTTTTAATTTTTCATAAGTTTCAACTTCTTGAATGAGTGATGCTACTGTATTGATTTGTGGTCTTTTAATGTAGATTTGTAACTCTGCTTTCATATTATAATAGATGTTGTCTAGTTGCTCTGACGGTAGAATGCCTCCCCTGCGTCGCATTAGTGTCACTAACGCGTTTACGTATTCTTTAATCGATTCTGAGTGGCCCTGCACTCGTTCAGTAATTTGTCTATCAAGATTACGTTTTTCTTGCGGAGACAGGTAAAACTCTCTTAATTTCTCTACGAACTCGTCCCAATCCCTGCACTCGGTAGCAAAATTCCTATACCATTCTAACGCGTTACCTTGAAGTATTTCCGGTATTCCGTGCAAAAGGTCTGTTTTCGAGAAACCGTGTCCCGTTCTTAGTTCTTCTACGCGGTCAAGAAAGGTGTACAAGTCTTTGCCATCAAAGTGGCAATTCCATTTTGTATCTGGTCAAGGATTTCGCGTTTTGAATCTATTTTCGGTACACGTCGCGTTGGGGTTGATGTTGAAACTTATGGCGGTTCGGCGCCGTCAGTGACGTATCTTATTCTGTGCAGTTAGTAGTTGTGCGCGAATTTGCTCCGTTTCTTGCAATTTTTGTTCAAGTTCTGCCCGCATTCTGTCCGTAGCTTCAAGTGATTCGCGAATTGCGGCAACGTTTTGATCGTATTTTTCTTGTTTTTCCTTCTCGCGCTCCAATTCGGTTTTTAGGTCTAGAACTTCTCGCGAAAAATCGCGCGTAATGTCAATTTTTTCATCGTACTCTGGAGGGTTTTTTATCTTTAAATAATTCGGGGTTTTCTCTTACATACGCGTCCATACGTTGTCTTAAGTCTGTCACCGTGCCTTCAGTATCTAAATTGGCTTCTGCCATTATATAGTAAGTTCGGATTTTTTAAGTTGGTATACCCAAGACACCGCCATGATGCTGTCTATGTGCGACAATGTATCGGAGTAAAGGCAAAAAAAATTTTTTTTTTTTCTGTTGTGTTTAGCAAATCTTTTACGACCTATCTAAAGCATATGTACACACCAATGATCCACTTGTAAATTCTGTCAAACCTGTTCGGGCGCCATGTAACGGTGGGATCGGGTGGTGGCTTATAATGATAAGTCGTAAAAATTCAGTAACAAGTATTTATCGATTTATTGATAAACTAAAAACTAATTATTAAAAAATATAGCAAATAAATGCAGCAAACAAAATGATTAGAGTAAAGCAAAAAGAATAGAAAATAAAGAAAGCGATAACTTTGATTCAGCAAACAATTATGCACTATCGTTGAGTTAAGCAATTAACAACAAATATGATTAAAGATTATTATTTGCAATCTGTATTAAGCAACTAGCAAAACAATTGGTGGTAGCCAAGCAAGAAGGTGGCAAGCAAAAGGTGGACACAGGTGCGTCGGGTTAGCCTTTGGTCGAGTGGGACCGGACGGTCGGTACCTGTAACAAAATGAGTGTCGGTTCGTATGAGTCTCTATTCGCGGTACAAGTGTCACACATAAACAGCCCCGGGTCGGTCGGTGCGGAACGGAGGAACGGAACGGGGATCGGATCGGGGATGCTCACGTGTTCCCACGAGAGCTGGAGAGAGTGCGTGTGCTCACGCACTGAAAGGTACGATCGTGTAACGTGTGCTCACGTACACGGCTTGATGCGTGTGCTCACGTATCAAGAATCGAGCTTCTCACCTCGTGTGCTCACGATGTGTCGCTCGCCTTGGCCGGAGCCGAAATCTGCCGTTTTGCCGCGACTCGCCTATTTATATAGACGGGCGCCAGCGGTGGGGGCCGTGCGTTGCCTAGCAACGCGTAAATGTGAGTGAGGCCTGAAGCGGCTCGGCTCGTCTGCTCCGCGGCTCGCTCAGCTGAGCGAGCGCGGAGCAGACGAGTGTTTGTGCGGCCACATACGTGGTCGTTACAGCCTGAATCCACAATAAGAGCTCGTAGATCTGGTAAATACTACTAATAAACCAGGAGCTCGACCAGTATTTACAGAAAAGGAAGAAGGTGAGCTCGTTAAATGGATTGATTGCAGCAGTGACAAGGGTAACCCAGTGACCAAAAACTTCTAACTGATTGTGTGGAAGTTTATGTAAGAAGACTAATAAGCCAAACCGTTTCACAAATCATAACCTGGAAGATCATGGAATGTAGGATTTAAAAACCGAAATCGTGATGTTGTAGTACGTAAACCTGAAAAAGTTTCAATGTGTCGAGTTCAAGTTACCTTAAAAAGTGTGAGAAGATGGTATTTACAAATCAAAACTCACTTAGAAAGCAGAGGACTGTTGAATACTCTAGATCTAGAGTCAGATCTAGTATCAGCTCTAGAATGAGATCTGAGGTCAGATCTAGTATCAGCTCTAGAATGAGATCTGAGGTCAGATCTAGCGTGATATTTTCACCTGGGTGAACACTGATGATGATATATGTATTCAAGATAAAGGTGATAGTAACATAGAGCAATCCAAAAAAAACTCTAAATGCTACCACTATTGGAAAACTGCCAGATTTTGAAACCTTTTTAACTGAAGATCAACAATCTGCATTCAAAATACATTCAGGTTCACAGTGGCATAGGGTAACTGAAGATAAAAGTCTTTTTAATATTTGGAATGAATTAAGACAAACAAAAGAAGTTAAACAAGTCAATTCGAATAAAATGCCACCTGATTGAGAAGAAGATATAAACGTAAATTATTCTAAGTAATTTTATGGTTTTATTGACATTAACATATTTTCCCTTCAAGTGATACTAATATGATATTCTTTATAATATTTAATGTCAATACATTCCTTAATATCTTTCTAATATATATATTTAAGCATAAATAATTTCTTTTATTCTATTTCTATAGGTTGTAAGTTTACAAGAAGGAGAATTTTTTGAAATTGAGTGTGGTATATTTGATATAACGGATGTAACAACGGATGCCACATTAGTTAATATTGATCAATGTAATAATCTTGACTTAAAATCAATCCATAACGCAGCTGAAGTTAAACAATTAAGTTTTTTGAACGCAGGTGTAGAAAAAATCAATGAATCTTCGATACGTGAACTTAGTACAGTATTACAAAATGTTAATAATTTGTCTCCCTTAAGTGAAAAATCATTTTATATCTCACAAGAGAATTTAGACATTGATTATTTTCAAAAACCTCTGAACTTGTGCAAGAAAACACTTCTTGTAGATTCAGGGTTGAAAAATGTAAATTCCAATAGCACTGTGTTAGATTTAAATAATGTTGTTACATTTGCTCCTAGTTTAATTTCTAATAAGTTACCTCTGCAAGAGTCGTCAAATATAATTAGTGTTTCTATAAAAAATACTTACCTTACCCTGATACTAATGCTGTATACAAATAAAAATCAAATAAAAGGACAATAACAAAAGTTGACAATGATTGTTCGGTCATATTCAGCTCTGCGTGGCAGGGAAGAGAAGAGAGAAAAGTGAAAGAAAAGGTAGATTTGGAAAATAGCTCAAAATTAAAATGTCAAACAAAACTAGAAAATTCAGAAAAAATAAGAATAGAAAAAGAAAGAAAGCAAGAAGAAGCATTCATCAAACGAAAGGAAAATATGAAGAAGCAACAAGAAAAATTATTAAAGCAGCAAGTTCAACTCAAATTAAAGGAGGGAAAAATTCGAAACCGACACGAGAAGGAAGATATACAAAATACAATAGTACAGTTGCAAGAGAAACAATTAAAATTAGATTGCGATTAATTCCTAGCCTAATATAATTTTATTATGGTATTTGATATTGTTATTTAATAATAAATAAGTTCTTGTTATTTAATAATAATTAATTCATTCATTATGATGCTTTATTCTCGTGCCTCAAGTTGAAAACTCGCTCTCTACAAATCCGCAGTAATGCATGCTATCCGCAGTAATATGCACGCAGTAATACATACAAAAACGCAGTAAAGCATGCAAAATCACTGTGTATTAAAACATAGATTTTTTAATAATTCTTCTTTTAATCAATATAGAATTGTGGTCAAAACAATTAATGAGAGTGTCTGAGAGGTAAATATAAAAAAATCAAGTATCTAATTACTATTACGCAACCAGAATATGAAAAATATTAGTTAGTCTTAAATAAAACCGCAGTAATACCCCCCCCCCCCTTATCATAGACTAAAAATCTGATACTTAGATAATCTAAAATCCAATTTTAATTACATAAAGGTACCAAAAGTGAAACTTCAGAGTTCTATTGCTTGGTTGAATTTTCTTTCTGAAACTTTATTTTACTTTTTTCGATTTTATATTTGCTTGAACTTGAAAGAATTCATTTTTTATAGTAAGTTTTTCAAGATATTTCTTTTTTCATACTATGATGTTTTCAATTTTTTTCTTTAACGAGTATTGTATCTGAATCATACGCAATTTTTAAAATATAATGAATAATAAGAGATGTAAAAGACAAATAGTATAAC
Organism: Trichogramma dendrolimi; assembly: GCA_034770305.1. Taxonomy (NCBI): domain Eukaryota; kingdom Metazoa; phylum Arthropoda; class Insecta; order Hymenoptera; family Trichogrammatidae; genus Trichogramma; species Trichogramma dendrolimi. The sequence goes on from JAPMIB010000192.1 coordinate 112,496, forward strand.
AAGGCACGTTTTTACCAGCGATTTATTTTTATTAAAAAAATCAACTGAATAGTAGTGTTTTCAATTATCGCCACTGTGTTGTTGACTCTATATCAGAGTAACACCTGCAAGTAAGCTAACTACTTACTATAATTCAGAATATATAGTAAATGCACTACTTATTATATTTATAGTAAAAGTGCGATATCTTTGAGTTATGAAAAAATTTACTACTTTTATTCCTAACGAAAATTTTTCAGCTATAAAACGTTATTAACTTTAAAAAACTTTATAAACTTCTAGTAACTTTTATTAATTGATGTAAACCTTCGAATTTGAGACTTTAATAAAAGTAAATAAAAGTTTATAGAAGTTATTATGAGTTTATAAATTTGTCATTCTCTTACTTTTTGAAAAAAAACGTGCATGGCGATATTTCCAAAAAATCTGGAAAAAATATATGTTATTGTATGAATAACATGAAAAAAGAATTTTCCTAAAATTTTGACCCGAAAAAAAAAGTTTTAACACTGGGTGCGCAAAACCGGGTACAGTCGTCCCTCCTTATACGCGGCTTCCATATACGCGGGTTTCGCTTTACGCGCTTTGGTGCTTTTTTCCGGTCCCTCCTTTTACGCGGACTCTCCCTCGCTTTACGCGGATTCGCAAGTGATTTTCTTTTTTTTTTTTCTATTTAAGAAAATATAACCATAAATTAAACCGCGTTCGTCGCAGTATTTGTCGCTTTAAATTTAAACTCTCTTTAAGTCATGCCTCCATCAAAAAAGAATCCCACGATTAAAAAATGCAGAAAAGTTCAGAATATTGCCGACAAAGTCAAAATTATAAATCTTCTCAAGCAAGGCGAGAAAGTTGCCGCCGTTGGGAGAAAATTTGAAATTAGCGAATCATCTGTGCGAGCAATAAGGGATAATAGCGAGAAAATTTTGAAGTCTGCAGCCGATTTGGGATCTCATTTACATTTAACTAAAGTTATTAGAAATCTAAATATTGTGAAAATGGAAGAGATGTTAATTGTATGGATACAAGATCTCATCACAAACCCGCGTGATCCATGCTCAAGCTATGGAATTTTATGTCTATTTGGAAACAAAGTCACCCACTAACGAGAGCTTCACAGCAAGCAAGGGGTGGTTTGAAAAGTTTAAAAATCGATTTTCTCTCCATAATGTCAAATTTTCAGGTTAGTAACTATTGAATCAGTAGCATATTGCATATTGTACAGTTTTTGCAATAAACTTTCCGCAATAGGAGAAAGTGCATCAGCAGATCACGTGGCAGCTGAAAACTTTCCCCCTGTAGTTCGAGAGTTGATCGAAAAAAAAGGATTTCTACCTGAGCAGATTTTCAATTGCGACGAAACCGGCCTATATTGGAAACGGATGCCCTCGTGAACCTATTTGACTGTGGAAGAGAAAAGGGCACCTGGTTTCAAAGTGGCCAAGGACCGGTTCACGTTACTCTTGTGTGCCAATGCAGCTGGTACCTACCGTTGCAAACCGATGCTGGTTTACCGCTCTGAAAATCCGCGTGCACTAATAGGAAAGAAAAAAGACCATCTGCCAGTATTCTGGAAATCCAACAAAACTGCTTGGGTGACTCAGCACAATTTCAAAGAGTGGTTCAATCAATCATTTATTCCAGAAGTCAAGATCTACTTGGCAAAAGAAAATTTATCTTTTAAAGTATTGTTGTTATTAGATAATTGCAAGAGTCACGGTGACACTGTTTTGCTGACCCACCCAAACGTAGAAATTCTATTTCTGCCTCCAAATACGACGTCCCTAATTCAACCGATGGATCAGTGTGTGATTGCAACTTTCAAGTCATATTATCTGGGAAAAGTCTTGAAAAAAATGCTGCGACGAGTCAATCAACATCGAGCTTGCGAGAATTTCGATTCACAAAATGTAGTCAAAAACTTTTGGAAAAAATTTTCAATTCTTGATTCAATTGGTCTCATCGAGGAATCGTGGCAAGAAATTTCTGAAAGAACCCTCAACGCAAGCTGATCAAAATTGCTGCCTGAATTCGACACTCGGGAGACATCAACTGAAAGCCAACCTACCAGTTACCGATCACTTGTTCTAGAAGTGGTCGAACTCTCACAAGAACTGGGTGGCCAGGGTTTTGAAGATCTGCAAGAGCAAGAAGTGTTGGAACTCGTCATGCCGGGATCAGAAACATTGAGCACCGAGGATGTAGAGCAGATGGTTCAATTGGCTGGCCAGGAAAAAAACAACTTTGCCACAGCCTGAAGAGATGATTTAGAAAAAAAATTTTACTCTAAATCTATAGTCAAAATCATTGATCTTATTCAAAATGCAATTGACGAGGCTCTTAGTCAAGATCCGGTGATGACTCGTGGCTTGAGTTTTAAACACTCATGTGATTCAGCTATCAAAATTTATGAAGACCTTTACAAGGATTATCGTCGAAAAATTAAGCAAAGCCGTATAACTGATCTTCTGCCAAAGAAATAGACCTATTTGCCAATAAAATAGCGAGATTTCAGAAAAAAAATTTGTATTTCATTTGAAAATTTTGAAGATTTTGAGTTATTGTTAACGTAACCCCTTGTTTCCCATAAGAAGTTGGTCTCCGTATACGCGATTCTTTATACGCGGTACTTTTTTTTAACCGAACCCCCGCGTATAAGGAGGGACGACTGTATTATAAACTTATATCGTCAGAAAACCCTAGTTTCTCGTAAGCAGGTTAAAAAATATCGTTTGCAACTAGTCTGCGAGGAAGTTGACTCACTCAGGAGTCCTTGCAACTCCTGGAAAACAACTCCTGGCGCTTCGCACACTTGTTAAAATATACTATGTAGAGGTGTCTACGAAAAAATAATTTTTTCGACTTAAAAGTAATTTTTGAAAAAAAATTGACTTTTTTTCAACAAAATTCAAATGGCTCTACAGCCGTCAATTTTTGAGCAATCAAATCTTTGAAATAAGTAAATTAAAGGTATTTTTAAAACGGAGAGGAGCGGAGAATTTCACGTTCGAATACACCTTTCGTGTTTTTATTAAGATCTTTGTAAACTAGATTGAATTCTCAACAAATGTCCATATGTATGTTTTTTTCTTACTTCACCCCATTGGATTCTCACTGGTAACCGCCGCTAGGCATTGCTTCGGCGAGGCCGGGGTTAGTTGAGCATTTCTGCTACTTCTGTGTTAGTCGTTGTTTTTCCATACATCCTCCATCCGTCGTATAGTGATATGCGACGATTAGGGGTTCAGAGACTCATCTTTTTCTACGTGGTGAACCTCCGATCCTGCGCGATGCCATCTCTCGATTGTCGTGTCCCCCTTTCGGAGCCGTCTTTGCGTGGTCACACATTGCTGGCGTTCCTCCCGAGTTAAGTATTAGAACTCGCTGCCCAGTGCCATCTTGTGAGTGTGGTTCTCGCTTCTGTCGCCGCCTGAGGAGTGATCAGTTCACCCTGTCGGCTTCATCTTGTGAATGTGGTTCTCGCTTCCGGCGCTACTCTCCGAGTCCCAGTGAGTTTCTGATACTCTTTTCTGTTATCATCTTGTGAGTGTGGTTCTCGCTTCATGCGTCATCATGCGTCACACCAACGGGCCTGTGTGTGTTTTTTTTTTTTTTTTTTTTCCTACTCCACCCCATTCGGACACTCACTGGTAACCGCCGTTAGGCATTGCTTCGGTGAGGCCGGGGTTAATTGAGCATTTCTGCTACTTCTGTGTTAGTCGTTGTTTTTCCATACATCCCCCATCCATCGCATAGTGATATGCGACGATTAGGGGTTCAGGGACTCATCTTTTTTTGTACTTGGTGAACCTCCGATTCCTGCGCGAAGCCATCTCTCGATTGTCGTATCCCCTTTTTCAGAGCCGTCTACTGCGTGGTCACACATTGCTGGCGTCTCCTCCTGAGTTGAGTATTAGAACTCGCTGTCTAGTGCCCTCTTGTGAGTGTGGTTCTCGCTTCTGCCGCCGATGGCAAGGGCCCGATTGCTCTGTCGGCTACATCTTGTGAGTGTGGTTCTCGCTTCCGGCGCCATCATGCGCGCCAGCGGAGCCTTGGCTCCCGCATCCGGCGCCCTCTTGTGAGTGTGGTTCTCGCTTCTGACTTCAGACTTCATCACGGGAGCGTTGTGCTCCATCTATTGCCAGCCTTGTGTGTCCTCGCCTCGGGCTCCTACTTATGGTTATCCTATTCGCTTCCAGCTCGCACAGTGATCGGGGTTTTTTACCGCTTCGGAGGCTGATGACGTAGCCCGGGTCTTCTTTTTGAGTGGTACCCGCTCCACCTCGGGCACGGGCTCGACCACACCGGGGGAAAAATCACGAATGGAATTTCCCCCAGTGGGGATCGAACCCACGCCCTAGACGACACTCTCAGATTTAGCAAGCAAGAGGCCTGAGCCCTTTACCAACTGAGCCATCGAGGCGTCCGGGCCTGTGTGTGTGTGTGTGTGTGTGTGTGTGTGTGTGTGTGTGTGTGTGTGTGTGTGTGGTGTGTGTGTGTGTGGTGTGTGTGTGTGTGTGTAGTCGCAGCAGCGGCGAGTCCGTTGTGTGTGTGTGTAACTCATACAATGAGTTATGTATCATAATAATCGAAAACGTAAGCAGGTATACGGTGCAGCGTACACGCGGATTCACGATCGTTGGCTGCGTAGCTACAAGTCGACGAAAACCACACGCCTTGCAAGAGCGCCATCAGCGCACCTCGTGGCAAAATTTGGAAACGTGAACATTTTAGAAATAGTACCTCAAGGAAATTTATTTATTATTGTCGGGTGTTTAATCGTCTTGCCTTTATTTAATTTCATAAAATGAATAGATTTTTGCGGATTTTCATAGCTTTTCGAATTTTCTCGTCATAAATTGAAAAGGGAGTTTCCTGGGCTCAACAGCTCGGCCCAGACCCGGTGGAAGGCCCAGAACTTCCTTAGAGAGGTTAGTGAGTGGACAAGATGTCCCGAAGTGAAAATTTTTGTCGACGGCATTTGAGCTGGGTCTCTCCGAGTAAGGACGATCTGCCCGTCGCAATTTATTTATAAAAATTGTTTTATGATCGAACAGACTTTACAGTTAACGATACAGATTTATAAGGAAAAATATCAACTATAGTTATCGTTTTCACATCCCTAATAGCACCATACGTTTTTATAACGTTACTGAAATGTTCAATTGGAAACCTTAGAACGTTTCAGAAAAAAGTCGAAAAAACGTTTGTAGAACCTTCCAGAAACGTTTAAATGTCCGTCCCTGCATTTCGTTTCTGAATGTGTACAACGTAGTAGGAACATTTAAAAAACGTTTTGACTGGGGAACTAAGCGGGTAATCCGATGTTACATTTACCGAAAATCATTGATCAACGCGCTAATTTTTATTGATTTCCGAATGAAATACTTAGCTTTATTTTCCTTGCATTGCCGCGATGACCGTCGATTACTTTTGTCGATCTGCCATACTTCGATGCTCGGTAGCTGCCGATGATCAACGGTGGAAAATGCTGAATTCCAAATGATGCGGTGCCACAGGTCGCCGATGTCACGAACACTGGTTGATGTGTCCGATCAGAGGTGAACTCATCGGATTAATCGCTGTAGTTGTCGATCCCCGATGGAACTGCTCAAAAAAATATAATGATTTATAATTAATAAAAAAGATTAATTTTTGATAGGTTACTTCAGTCAATGAAAACAAAGTTTATTGATTCTGCTACAACTGAATTTAGCTGATGCTAAGCGTCTTGAACATTGGCATGATAATACCGACTAAATTCAAGTCGTAGCAGAATCAATAAACTTTGTTTTCATTGACTGAAGTAACCTATCAAAAATTAATCTTTTTTATTAATTATCAATCATTATATTTTTTTGAGCAGTTCCATCGGGGATCGACAACTACAGCGGAAAGGAGATCAAAAAAGCTGGTCCTATTCGTACAGTGCGGATCAGAAGCGTACATCGGTGTTCGTCGGTGACATCGCGACTACCAACCAAGTCGGCGGATTAATCCGATGAGTTCACCTCTGATCGGACACATCAACCAGTGTTCGTGACATTGGCGACCTGTGGCACCGCATCATTTGGAACTCGGCATCTTCCACCGTTGATCATCGGCAGCTACCGAGCATCGAAGTATGGCAGATCGACAAAAGTAATCGACGGTCATCACGGCAATGCAAGGAAAATAAAGCTAAGTATTTCATTCGGAAATCAATAAAAATTAGCGCGTTGATCAATGATTTTCGGTAAATGTAACATCCGATTACCAGCTTAGTTCCCCAGTCAAAACGTTTTTTAAATGTTCCTACTACGTTGTACACATTCAGAAACGAAATGCAGGGACGGACATTTAAACGTTTCTGGAAGGTTCTACAAACGTTTTTTAGACTTTTTTCTGAAACGTTCTAAGGTTTCCAATTGAACGTTTCAGTAACGTTATAAAAACGTATCGTGCTATTAGGGATGATTGAAAATTTATTCGCGAAATTCCAACTTTGAACGTTGAAGAGTACACAAGCAAGCAGTACTACATTTTTCTCATTAATAAGATGAATAATTTTCTTAATAAAATTTGTTTACTTGATTTAATTGTTGTCTAGGTCCTATTTTACATTGGGCTGCTGGTGCTGATCGTACAAATTCCATACACGAACTTTCTGCAATACCCTGAGTCAAATCAGGTTCAATAATAACCGGGAAACACTCTGGATGATTAACATGTGGTTCACAGCAAGCTATTGAACTTCCATTGGTACCTCTACTTATTGCTGTTGCTGTCATATCATGATCTAGAAACTGTCCAAATACGGCCAGCATAACTGTGAAAGCAGAGTTCACGCTAGGAGAAGGTGGGTGTACCTGCAAAAGTTATGAACAATCAAGCTATTCTTTTATTTATTTATTTATTTTTTTTAAAAAAAAAAAGCGAATTTTGAAAAAACGAAGATGCGACTCATTTATGGGATATGGCTTATATAGTGGGATAAAATGAGAGGGCCACTTTTGGCAGCATCATAACCCATATACCCACTCACACAAGTAACCAGGCGCCGGGCAAATGTCACGGAAATCCCTTGCCGAGACACTTACCATTGGTGCAATTGTGATGATTGGTTTGAACATCTATTAATGTACTGAATCTACCCTAGCTTTATTAATATTGCCAGACTGATTATGTAAATTGATTTTAATTATTCAATGACTCTACTTGAACTATTGTCTCTAAACCGAGTGAGGGAGAAGAAATGAATGAAACAACATGAAATTGTGTTCACACAAAACTTTTATTTATTATATATTAAACTAAAATAAACGGATATGCTTATAGATAACTTGACAATAGCTTACATCAAAGTACAACGGAGGTGTTTAGTAATTTTTAGGGTCTTCGCTGATGACTCGGCGTAGGTTATAGATTAGACCGGTTCGTTTTTGAAGATTTTTTTTAATTTTGCGAGCACCGGCAGAATCCTTTAGTTAAACTAAGAACATGAAGATTGCCGTCTACCAGGTGTCACTAGGTGCCCTGAATAACTGTCGATAGATTTTTTAAGTGCAAAAATTGGATAGCATCGCTAAATAAGATTTAAATTGCCTACTGTGCTATGAGGTTAAAATCTATATTAACAAGACGTTTTCGTACGCAAGTTTTTATGTAGAATCGATCCCCGTTGTTATTTTTTATCTAGGCGTACGATAACATTGAAAAAAATGCATTTTTTCGATTTTTTTTTTTAAATTCCGAAAAGTTGATGTTCGAGGTCGTGTCAAATGAACAGAAAAAATCTAGAAAATTTTTTGATACTACCAAAATGTAGGATTTTTTCTGACAAATCCAATGGTATATAATACTATGTACTATAAAATCATTTACATACAAAAAACGATATTACAAAAAATTAAAAAATCGAAAAGTGTATTAGTTTCTTCCAGGAAACGGCTAAGTAAAATCAATTATGGAAAAAATTGCGTGAAATTATCTGATAGGTTTTGGTCTCACCGTTTCAACACCGTTTTCAGATTTTAAAAATTTGCAAGCATCGCTTAGATACAGCGGTTTTTGTATGATGCGTTTTTGTAGCTTAAAATTCTATGAGCCTGCTTCGCCGGTTTTTTGATAAATCGAGCTAACTCAGAATGCCTGCGCGCAGTATCCTTCTAATCTGAAAGAGTTCAGTGCCGGTCTCACTAATATTCGATGGAACGCTGGAGGAGCCCTGCTTTTTGAGCTGTCGAAGGAGGCCAAAAATATAAAGGGTATGGTCGATGCAGTCGCTAGCCGAGTAGGAAAAGAAGTTGAAGTCTTTGCGAAGACTCAGCATGCGACGCTGGCGGTGAGCGACATGGATGAAGTCCCTACCAAAAAAGAACTACCGCCCTCGCGTGTGCACTGGGCGACCCCGGGACGGTGACATAGTAGTCCGGTCACTAAGACCCTCTAATGGTAACACCCAAAGGGTTATTATCAACTTAGCTCATAAAGGTGCGGCAAAGTTGCTGTCAATTGGCCGCGTTCGAGTAGGCTGGGTTAACTGCCGCGTGCGCTGTCTTGAGACAGTAAATCGATGTTTCAGGTGCTGGCTCCCTGATCACATCGCCGAACAGTGCAAGGGGACGGGCAGGCGAGGCCTATGTATCCGTTGTGGCAAATCTGGGCATATAGCAGTTAGCTATATGAAGAACCCGTCGGGGTGTGTGCTTTGCCAAGAGCAAGACTTCGACGAGGTCAGTAAAGTTAACGCTCATGAATTCAAAAAATTCGTTTCCAGTTATGGGACTTACATAAATCGTTTGTGCGTCGTAAATTATAAATAATGCCCAATTTTCACGATTGCGCGTCTTACAATTATTTATAAAAATAATTTTTTTTGCTGGAATATCAGCACCCATAAGGCAATGCATCGAAATCAATAAAAAAAAAATATTTTTCTTCATCCCATGCTCGAAAGTACGTACTTTCATCTTCAAATTCGGGGACGAAAGTAACACTTTTGCTCCCTGTCAATCGCGCGAAAGTTATTATCTCCATGACTACGGCAAGCTACATTTTAATTATCGTTTGGTTTCGACTATGCAATAGATGAATTGTATTGATTTATTTATGACGTGCATATGCCAGATGAATAATTATTGAAATACCAACAATTCTATGAAGTATCAAAACTTAACAGTACCATAATTTGACGTACACATTTCATTACATTCAATTCCAATCCGAACTTTAAATAGTTAAAGATGGTAGTTGTAATCAAAAATGATATGTAAGAGAACAAAGACAGTCAAAATATGTTAATTTTTATAAATATTTTAATAAATTCTTTCAATTTTAAACGTTATTCTTGGTCACTCAAGTTATACTCGTCTATTCAGATTGAGTAAATTACATAATTCAAATTTTCAAAATTTTACAAATAAATGTTTAATTGAATACAACTTTAAATCGAGTAATACTCTCAATTTAATTCAAATATATAAGTGGGACACAAGAAGAAAACATATGGAACTAATACTTTCATGCTTATACTTTACGGGATTGTTTGTACTTTATTAACGCCATAGTTATCTATCATTTACCATTATTTATTAATATTATTTAGTACTAATAACATTATTATTGATATTTGTTGCAAAGCCCGCCGTCGACCAGCAGCCCTCGCTGCGCTCGGGCCACAAATGTCGGCGGGCTTTGCCATGTAAGCGTAAATTCATGGATACAATTTTTTTAATAAAATATTCCTTAACTATGTTAAGTAAACGTACTTTCGAGCAGGGATAAAGAAAAATCGTATACGCGACTCGGGACAAAAGTCAAACGCCCGTCTCTGCGAGCTTGCCCCGTCGGCTTCGCCTCGGGTGCATAACCTCGCAGGGACGGAAGTTCGACTTTCGTCCCTTGTCACGTAATATACTATTTTTGAGTCATAAACTATATTCCGAAAGAAGAAAGTTGTCAAAAACTTTTCAGAGTCGAAGTGGCTATTCAGGGGAAAATAGGGTACGACATTTTTTTCGTACACGAAATATTTAATGTAAAAAACTCAAAAAATTTTTTTGTACGGAAATTAATATTTCCGGGATAAGTTCATCGAAGTAATTTTCCGGAAAATTTTTCGTATACGAAATTGCACAATCGAGGTTCCTTCGCAATGAAGTCGCCTCGTAATTACTTTTAAATAAAGGGTGGGGCCCCTCTACAACTTTTTTCCAAACAAGGAAACAACAATATTCTAGTATTTTAAGTTTTATTTTAAAATACAACAGAGAGAGAAAAATATCAAAGAATGAACTTAAGTATTGTGCGTTTAAGCCATGGTGCCTATGGTGCATCTATCAGTTGATAGCCACGCCTCATATTCAATTTCATTAATATCTTGAGATTCAAGACATGTTAATAGTAATTGCCTCAAATCACCAAAATTTGGACAATCTAACATTCACCAAGAAAACATGCCTCTGATGGTTTCTACGAACGACCTATTTTATGCCGTCTTTATAGTTATTTAAACGTTCTTTCTCATTTTGGTCAAAATTTAAATCAAGTGCGTCCAACATAAGCCTCACGTTTTCATGATGCACGCAAACGCAAACGTTATGTGAACCACTTGTGCCAGCAAGAATACATTGTTTTGGTCGCAATTTAGTAAAATTTGTTAATCCCACTTTTACATTTTTATTTTCTTTAATGAATATTTCATACAATTCATTAATTTTGCCGAGGAGCATTCTTTTTTGAGCATGTATTTGTATTCCATCTTCTTGCTTGATAGATTTTGTTTCCTTAAACTCAGGCATCGGACGACTCATATCGTCTCGCATATAAAATTGGACTACTAAATTTTTCGTATTTTGATCTAAAGCACCACGTGATATTTTTTCGGATTGTTAAGAATGCCACTTTCAGATACTAAAACCTAAGGATTGTCGTGCTTCTCTCTCCATACAACCAAATTCTCGCATTAAATCACGACGGTTCCAATATTTGGGGGCAAGAGAAAAACTTTTCTTTTATTTGATTCGAAACGGTAACACCAGCTCGATGCATATCATCCGTACATTTATTTAACTTACCGTTTTTTTTCAAATCATATATTTCTACTCTGCAATGTACACAAAGCTGGGCTGCATCACAAATATCCTCAAAATCATGTTTCAGATCTTTTGGGAAAGGACGCAAATTTTTTACTTTCATGGTGGTTTTTTTTTTAAAGGGTTACTACAATATATACGAACAATAATGGTCGCTTACGAAAGTCAAGTCGACAATAAGAACAATCAATGAGGATGGTAACAATTAAATAGTTCCAATCATCGAATGATTAAAGATAATAACACCGTATATATAATAACAATTTTATTATAAATCGTGTTTCGAGTAACATACGGTACGAAAAATGATTGTGTTAGCTTAAAGTTATATCGTGTTTCAGTTAACGTTGTACTGATGATAATTATACAAGTGGCAACTTGAGTTGCAGAATGCTGAGCGATTCCAATAAACTGAACATTCGTGCACTGAACTGACACAGTGCAAAAGTGACCACGTATCTATGCGGGAATGACTCGCCAATGGGTCATACCAACTTCGTACTTGCACTCCGAGGTTCTCGTGCATGAATTAAGCAAGAAAAAAAACACGCAAATGAACTCACTTGCTTTTTACATCTAACTCGAGCACTTAAAAATGTAAACATCAGCCACTGCAACCGGGCAGACGGCGTCCAGGCAAAAGCAATGCGCGGCCTACGTAGAGATTCGGGCAAGTCCAAGATCAATGTACAGGTTAACGAAAACTTTGACTGTTGACACACACACACACACACACACCTACCTACGCATTTTTTGCTATATGATTAGAACGCGTGAGAACTTCGGAGTGCGAACATGAAGTTGTGATGGTCCATGGGCGAGTCATTTCCGAACAGATACGCGGTCACTTTTGTACTGTGTCAGGCTAAATTTTAGCCTGTCTCAAGATTTTTTGTATTTTTCGAGCCATGCAACGCATTTTTAATGACACAGTATGGTAATTTTTTTCAGTGTGGTTTTGTGACAAAACAAGGGATCATAGCACAAGCCAAAGGCGAATTTCAGTTCATGCAAATTTTAAATAATTAAAAATGCAAACCAAGTAGCCTGAGTAATCCAGCTGCCGTTTTTAAGAAATCAATGTCGCAAATACAAATAACCCCAAGTTACCGAATCAACCCACAGCACGAGCAGTTTGCAAATAATAATATGCAAACTTTTATAACACAAGTAACTCAGCTCATGGAGTTTCCAAATTATTAAATCTGTAAAGTAACTGGTGATGAATAGTTATTTATTACATAGAATTTTACCGCACGCCAGTGTCCAAAAACGCTTGATGCGCACTAAAAAGTGTGCGTCAAATGGCACTTTTCGCCTTTTATTACATAAAAATTTGCGCTCAGCATACTGCAACCAGAGTTGCTGCTAGTTTAACCCTTTGCGAGCGAGTTGAAAACCGAGCAATTCGTCCGTTTTCGCTGCTCGCGCTTGGCGCTGGGACATTACTCGCGTTTTTACCCATATGTGGTATACATTTCAAGGCGATCGGTTGGATAGTTTTTGAGATCATTAGTAACAAACAGACATAAACTTAGCTGTATAGTTTCAAATAGATCAAATAGATAGATTAGTTTGATAATTAGTTTGATAAACTATGATTTTTCAAGAATTTATGTAATTCTGAGCAACCAATATTTTTTCTGACCATGACATACAGACCTGACTCTCTTGACACATCTGCCATCAAAAAAGGCGGTGTCAGAGGGCCTTTCTCCATGACGCAATCAGCGCGAGGCCCGAGGCGTCCCTGAGTTCCCCCGGGCACCGCATGAGGGCGTATGAGATTGATGTCTGCGCTGCGATCGCACATCACGCACTCATGTCGATGCCTGTCCGACTGCGATCACAACTAATTTGCTCGCGCTCAAGTCAACGCGCTTCGAGCTGTTCAACCAAAGTGTTCCTTTTCTTTGAGTCATTATTAATACTAAATAACTTCTATCTCGAGTCTCGAGTTTGACTATTAAATAAAGTGTTCTTCTTTAAAATAGGGCCTCTCAATTATTATTTGCAATCCTGCCCAAAATAATTCCATAGCTCCAACAGGTTATTGGCCCGGCACGGGAGTGTTTGAGCAGGTTTTGCAAAAAGTGAAATTGTGTGTAGAGTGCGAAATAAACTTTTTTTCGAGTGCCATCGAAGTCATCGAGGTTTGAAAATGTCAGACAACGGTAGCATCAAAGAGTAAGTGATCTTTATGTACGAGTTTTATCGATCACGAATATAAAAATTACACCGTGTCGCGAAATCTTTTGTTTCGTGAGTGTTGTAAAAAATGAAGTTCTGAATGTCCTACAGAACGATCGAGTCACGTTAGAATCATCAAATTACACGACATTAGAGCCTTTCAATTCGCAAAACGAAGCATTTCGCGATTACAGAGACGCTTCCTGTTAGCATTTTTTTCGAGTTGAAACAAGCAAGCATACGCGCCATTACAGACGTCTTGCGCATACCGAGAAACGACATAGAGAACTCGGCCGGCGCGCAGCACGTGTGAACGAGTCGCAACGTGCGCGTCCAAAGTACATCGCCCCGCTCTTGGCTGTTCTTCTTTGCGCGAATCTTCTACGCCTCGCACACAAAGTCAGCCATCTTGTGTAGCAAGCGAGAAGAAGGCCACGGCCCGCGCGGTGAAGAAGACGCGCTTTTGGCGAGAGAGCCTTAAGGAGGCTCGAGCGCTAAGCTAGTTTTTTATTTGGGCGCTCTGCACGCGTGCGTTATGCACCACGCGTAGCTGACGCTGCGGCGCACCGTGGTGTGCGGTCTGCTACAGCTGATTGTTTGTTTACACCGCATTTAATACGTTAATTTATTAAATTTTAATAAATCAACGTTTTTTTTTAAATGAAATAACGCATTTTTATTATGAACATTTCGATATGCGTGAATTTCAAATTTCAAATCGCGCGCCATTTAACCTGCGTATCGTCACAGCAGCCGCATCGCGAAGAAAATTTTCAACGCGTGATATCTTTCTAAAATGCGCGTTTACCTATACATTAAATTACACCATTGGAAAGCTTATAAGTTTATCTTTCGATTGATCCTAACTAGAGTAATTTCACAGAATTTTAAAGCCTACAAGATAGGAAAAACTGAGTCTCCCCATACGATCCCATGTTCATTCACTTGACTTTGAATGCGAATAACTTTTGATTTTGGGTGTTTACCCCATATTTTTTTTTTTGGAAATCGATTTTATATAACATAAACTACAACCCCTTCAAGTTTCGCTTCAACGACAGAATTTTTTAATTTTCGCTCGAGCCTCCTTAAGACGCGCGCGGTGAGAAAGACAGGCTGTAGTGCGAGTGTCTCCAACGCCGCGTCACGATACGTGTATAGTGCGGTGCACTTACGTGTGTACGACCCGAGCAGACAACATACACTCGCGCGTAGATGATCGAATGCTCGCGTAGCAAGTTAAATTGACAGAGAGATTAATCACGCGGTCGAGTATATATGTATATAATTATATGTGTTTAATTAGATGTGTCAATCGAGTCGAATTTTCTTCGCAACGCGAATTAAAATCAATAATAGAATCACGTTACGGGAGATATAAATTAAGTTCGAGTTTCGAGAGAATTTTTTTTGAGTTTTAAATAGCAACAAAATTAAATTTGGAGTCGAAGCATTGTAACGTGACGTTCGTTTATAAAATATCGTAAATTTTTGCCAAGTCTAACCTCATCTGTGTACGCTGACATAATTCCGCATTCTCTCACACGTGTGCGTACGTCACTCTCAAGCAGTAACGACGAAACAGTGGTACTGCCAGTCGGATTGGGAGGGAGCACGTGTGATAGGGACTCGAGTTTTATTGTCAGACCTAGTATATAAACAGAACGTCTAGGCATTTTATTATCTGCGGTGCATTTAATAATTTTTGCAGTAGCATTACTGCTTCGATATACGTTCTATATCCAAAGGCAATACATTAGTTGACACGAAAATAAACGAACATTCATTTAAACAGGGTATCAGAGAACGGGAAACGAGGAGACGAATCTCCCAAAAAGACCCCCCCCCCCTCGAGATGATTAGAATACGAGATCAAGGGATAGCGATTCATGTGAATATCATAATAATATTATAAACACTTGAAATCGAAAACATGACTCTTATTGTTTCCGATACCAAATCGAATACAGATCTGTGAAAATTATTGTAGAATAAAATAAATCTACAATTGGTTTTCTTTCGAAGTCGAAGTATTCAATCGAGTAGAGTAGAGTTTATTTCGAATATTTTCATTTAAATAAATACGATTTTTTCAATACACATATATATTAGGGTGGTCCACTTTTTCAAAAATTTTTGTATCTCGGGGGATCCACCGGAATCTGAAAGTTTGAGGTTTAAAATGAAGTTTCCTTTAAACGAGAACTCAAATAAATGATTTTAGATGGTGTCGATGGATTTTTGAAGTTTAAAAACGTGCTCCTAAAAAGAAGCAAAATCGGGCAACCATTCGATTTATTTCAAACTTTGCTCAGAGTGTAAAAATGATCTTGACGATACATTTCTTACGTATTTTTGTCTGCGGAATCGAATGCCGTAGTTAGTTTTGACCTAGGAGCACAATTTCATTGAAAAAATACACTTTTTCGATCGTTCTTTTTCGCAAATTTCGCAAAGTTCATTTTCGAGCGAGCGGCAAATGAACAGAAAAAATCTAGGAAATTTTTTGACACCGCCAAAATTTAGGATTTTTCATGAAATCCAACGGTATATTGGTATACACTTTAAAATTATTTTAATGCCGAAAAAGCACGATTTTATCCCAAAAAACGATATTAAAAAATGGAAAAATGGAAAAATATATTCGTTTCTTCAAGAAAATGGCTGAGTATAATCACTCATAAAATGATTGAATACAACTATCTGATAGGTTTTTTCTCACCTTTCAAACGCCGTTTTCAGAGTTAAAAAATTCGCAAAATTCACCGAGTTACAGCTGTTTTTGTACGATGCACTTTTTGGGTTAAAATTCAATAATTCTGAGCTGGCTCTATTCATTAAAAACCAGCAAAGCAGATTTTTAAGCTAAAAAAGTGCATACGTCAAAAACAGCTGTATCTCGGTGAATTTTGCGAATTTTTAATTCTGAAAACGGCGTTTGAAAGGTGAGAAAAAACCTATCAGATAGTTGTATTCAATTATTCTCATGAGTGATTATACTCAGCCATTTTCTTGAAGAAACGAATATTTTTCCATTTTTCCATTTTTTAATATCGTTTTTTGGGATAAAATCGTGCTTTTTCGGCACTAAAAATATTTTAAAGTGTATACCATATATACCGTTGGATTTGTCAAAAAATGCTAATTTTGGCGGTGTCAAAAAATTTCCTAGATTTTTTCTGTTCATTTGCCGCTCGCTCGAAAATGAACTTTGCGAAATTTGCGAAAAAGAACGATCGAAAAAGAGTTTTTCTTCAATGAAATTGTACTCCTAGGTCAAAACTAACTACGGCATTCGATTCCGCAGAAAATACGTAAGAAAATGTATCGTAAGATCATTTTTACACTCTGAGCAAAGTTTGAAAAAATCGAATGGTTGCCCGATTTTGCTTCTTTTTAGGAGCACGTTTTTAAACTTCAAAATCCATCGACACCATCTAAAATCATTTATTTGAGTTCTCGTTTAAAGGAAACTTCATTTTAAACCTCAAACTTTCAGATTCCGGTGGATCCCCCGAGATACAAAAAATTTTTGAAAAAGTGGACCACCCTAATATACATATAGAAATTTACACATTATTTCTTCATTTAGCTTCCGAATATTCACTGACGATGGAAGACATATCCGATCAGATAAAATCGGTGACCACTACACTGAATAAACTGACAAAGTATTACGACTTGACTAACCTCAACCTTGATCGAATGTGGGACCAGTTGCACAATATGCAACAGAACCAGGAGTACATTGTGGAGACCATTGACTCGATGAACAAGTACTTCTGGACCTGAACTTAAATATAGCTACGAATTAAAGGAGACGTATGCACCAGTCTCACGTCTATCGACCATACGAACAGCATTGGCAGTCATCAACAAACTCGATCTCGATGCAGTACAACTCGATGTGAAGACGGTGTTCCTGAATGGAAATCTAGCTGATGAATCTATATGGAGATTCCCGACGGACTCGAAGTATCGAAAGAAAATAATCGAGTCAAAGTATGTAAGTTACAGAGAACAATATACGGCTTAAAAACAAGTCCGAAGATTTGGAATCAAAGATTCACTATAAAAGCCAAAAAGCTAGGTCTAGAAAAGGATCTTCACGAGCCCTGTCTATTCACTTGGAGAAAAGAAGGAAAAGTCGCGCTGCTAGTATTATACGGCGATGACATAATTCTAGCAAGCAACTGCAAGACGAGATTAAACGAGATTAAAGATACTCTTTGCAATGTTTTCGAAATGAAGAATCTGGGAGAACCGTCGAAGTACTTAGGTATGGAGATTACGAGAAATCGAGCAGAGGAAGTAATGAAACTAACTCAAGTAGATTATACGAACAAGGTTACCGAAAGATTTAGAATGGATGAGAGCAAGCCTCAAAATACACCGATGGTAACGAGACAAGTAAAATCGAGAGAAATAAAAGCAAAAACGACTTCAAACGAGGTAAATGAGTTCGAGTACATACAATTAAATCGAGAAAAATTACCATTCAGAGAGGCCATAGGTAGCTTGATGTACCTAGCCACAGTGACGAGGCCAGACATAGCGTACGCTGTAAACTATCTGTCAAGGAAACAAGTATCGCCAAGTGAAGACGATTGGAAAGATGTCAAAAGAATCTTCCGTTACCTTCAAGGGGCTAAGGATGTAGGCTTGATACTCTATGGAAGAGGGGACAGTCTCACGAGTCATACCGACTCAAGCTTTCGAGATCACATAGATTCGACGTCAACGAGTGGTTACGTAATCAAGTTATTCGATGATCCTGTAGCTTGGAGAAGTCATAAACAAAATCTTGTCACCCTGTCGACCTGTCAAGCTGAATACCTTGCGATGAGCGAGACCACACAAGAGCTTATTTCGCTTGACAAATCGATAAGAGACATGATAGGTAGAACAACCCTGCCCGCAAAATCAGGTGCGACAACAAATCCGCGATCTATTGTACCCAAATGGACGGATGCCACAAACTCAAAAATTCGATGACCCCCTCGAGCATAATCGAGTGTTTGAGAGAAAGGGAAAGAGTGGTAAGAAAAAGGATATGGTAGATACCCATGGGGATTATGTTAAGAGTTGCGGATTGGAAGGGAAAGTAATCATGAGTGGGTTAATACCGTCAAGAACGAAGCCGACATAATGACTAAACCTCTACCAGCTCAAAGCCATGAATATCTTAAGATAAGATAATGAATAAAGAAATACGATAGAAATCTTGTTCTTAATCGAGTTCAATACTTAAACCATTTCGATGTTCTTTGATTTGTTTGTTTCAGAGTAAGGCAGCCACGCTTTTGAGGGACCAGCGAAGAAGTAGTCGGAGAAAGGGAGGGAGTGTCAGAGGGCCTTTCTCCATGGCACAATCAGCGCGAGGCCCGAGGCGTCCCTGAGTTCCCCCGGGACCGCATGAGTGCGTACGAGATTGATGTCTGCGCTGCGATCGCATCACGCTATGTCTGCCTGTCCGACTCGATCAAATAGTTTGCCCTCGCTCAAGTCAATGCGCTTCGAGCTGTTCAACCAAAGTGTTCCTTTTCTTTGAGTCATTATTATACTAAATAACTTCCATCTCGAGTCTCGAGTTTGACTATTAAATAAAGTTTCTTCTTTAATAAATAGGGCCTCTCAATTATTTGCAATCCTGCCCAAAATAATTCCATAGCTCCAACAGGCGGGCATTTCGGTTTTGTTAAAACAATCATGAAAAATATAAAATTAACATTTACTTTTTATTTTTTATTAGCCATTGGGAACTGAGCTCTTATTTAAAATAAGCTTTTAATATTTAAAAAATTGTGAAGATTTGCTTCATAACATGATTTTAAGATAGTTAGGTGTCAAGCTACGGGTCAAATGTCGGAGATTAAAATTTTACTCATGTAGTGGACAATTTTTATTAATTACTCTATTTTTTCAGTTGAAGAATATTTTTTTAGCCCAAACATAATTAGATCTGTACAGTCTATATTGCTTAAATACCGTTACAGTTACAATAATTTTTCCAATATATTAGTATTATTCTGCTAGGCCGCGAAAAACAGAAAAGTCCCAGAGTACGTTTAATTAGTGGCCGAAACGAAGCCGAGGCTGATAAACACGTGCTTTGGGGCTTCTTTTTTCGCGGCATAGGCCTGTTACTATTTTTCATACACAGTCGCTCTTCCCGCTTTGCGCAGAGGAAGGAAAGTAGTCACTTTCGGGCCGCTGGTATGAAAATTAAATTTTAGAATTTTAGATATTAAAAGCAATAAACAATAGATTTGCTCGAGTAAGATTGATTATTTTCGGATTTTTTAGAAGTATTTTTTGTAATTCATCAAATCTATATTTTAAAACTATAAATTATTTAGAGATATATATTTAATTTACCATGTAACTTATTTTTCTTGCACTTGGTAGTTTGCTACCTAACTTACTGGTCCTTGGAGAATCTATACCATTGCTATAATCAGGCTGTAATAATCTTGAAAAGGGTGTAAAAGCCATTCCTAAGTTTTCAGGATTATTACAAGACCCATCAATTGTTCGGTATTCACCATTTAAATTTTCACATCTTGAAATTTCATTCATACAATATTATCTGAAATCCATTCGTTTTTTATGAAATTTCCGAAACTCGATGGTTTGCCAGAAGAATTACGCTCATTTTCAATTTCTTTTGTTGCCGCAATTTCAGCTATGCCAACCATCGCTATTTCATCAGATAATTCATTAGTATTAACGGCATATTGATGTAGAAAACTAGGAGAATGCGGAGGTAAAGTATCACTTTGAGCATCGGCAAGCTGTCGCGCACGGATAGCCTCTTTTCCAGCTATTATAGCTTTTGTAGTTCATTTTCATCCAAATTTGTTCATAAAAGTTTGAGCTGTTTTCGATGTCAGCTGTGGTGAATTTTTTTGAAAGTATACAGTCTGAGGCCCGTGCATCGTTTCTACTTCACTAGAAATAGAATCTTCTGCAACACTTGATGGAAGAATGTTATTAAGTGGAGTGCTATTAGTTACCATGTCATCTTTTTTTGAATCAATGTCATTTACAGAACGTAAAGGATTATAAATAGTATAACTGATTGTTATGACAAGCGCCATAATAAATGTTGCTCTGAAAAAGATAAAATAAACACATTTTTTTATTGAAAATTGTTTTATTAATAAAATCATAATGTAATGAATTATTAATACACAAAATTTTGAGACATATCGTGTATAATTGATAAACATTAATAGTTATTACGTAAATAATTAAGTTTTTAAAAAATTTTATTAATCAAAGTTTTTCAATCGGAAGCCCGCTGAAAAATTTTACGAAATTTTTGATTTTATTTGTATAGAATTTTTAGTTTATAGAATACAAAATCTTTAGGGCACTACACTCATCATGGCTCTCTTATTCCTAAAATACAACATCAAATGCTTAAAACACAATACAACATATTTATTTGCGTGCTTTTATAATTGTTGGTTATTCACGTTTGCTCGAAGCAGGTGGTCTGAACTCTTATATTCAATCTACGTGCTGTAATGCTGAAGTTAGTGGGGTCGTCAGAGCCACGCAAATTACAAAATAAGATGCATTAATACACACCCTTGTATTCCCTTGCTTGGCCAGGCGACTCGCTTATATAGCGAGCGAGAGCGCGCTGATTGGCGCAAGGTGGGGACGAGTGCAGTAGCGCACGTCGTATAAGTGGGGACGCACGCAGTGGTCTCGTCTAGCGAGTGGGGATAACAGTGTAAATAATCGATTTTTGGTTCCACGTAGCGTATAGGTTATGTTCAAGGTCAAATTCAAGGTCACCATTAAAGAGAGCGGAAAATTTTACGTGAAAATATATTTTATTATTTTTTCACAGTCATTTTAGAGGCGGTACAATGAGAAAAAAGCCCTTACTTGAACTTAATTTTAGGTTAAATCGAGGTTTTATTTGAGTCTGTAACGCCCTTAAAATGACCTTGAAAAAAAAACCAAATACATGTTTCAACGTAAAATTTTCCGCTCTTTTCAAATCTGCAATAAAAAATGTGGGTTTCTATTTGAAAAATCAATTTTTGGGTCGCTGAAGCTTGCAGGTTATGTTCAAGGTCAAATTCAAGGTCACCATTGGATTTCTCGTCAAAAAATACCTCAGATATGAAATTTCCAGGTGCATCCATACTTTTGCCGCACCCTGTGTATTATATATTACATATTATATATGTTAGAAAATAATTAATACATTTACTCTGATAGCCTCCGCCGGATCAAACCCACCCAGGTTTATGCATGATTGATTGATTGATTGATTGCATAACTTTATTCGGTCCCAGGGCAAGCCCCCATCTGGCACAGTTGTATGTACAATAAAAGCACACATTGTTGATATCAATTTAACAACAATATAATAAAAGTTTACATTAGTAGTATAAGTATAGCGTAGTGTTGCATGGAGATGAAAAGTGTGACGTAATGGTAGCGATAGTGATAGTAATAGTGAGGTAAGTAGTATGAAGGGTGAAGTTATGGTACAGTACATGAGTATTCGTCATTATCTATGTCAAGTAGTTTACTAAATACTGTGGTTTTAAATTGGGCTATGGACTGAGGATTAAGGGTCCTCTATACACGATGTGAAATGCTCAGTCGGTAACGCTAGGCTACCATCCTATTTATGCTAAATCTGAAAAATTGGAAATGTTATTCACAAATAATCGAGTTGACGCACATTTCTAATACACTCATTAACATTGTGGTCGAGTTTTATCCAATTCCATGCATTATTCAAGGAGAAAAACGAAAACTACGAATAATCATGATCAATGTTATTTAATAGGTTATATTAGCGTTACCGACTGAGTGTGTATAGTGAGCCCTTAAAGTTTACTGATTCGGGAAAGAGAGAGTTGATCAGATATGTTACAGTGTAGTAAAATGACGATTTGATGGTGCTGGTTTCTCTTGTTCTACGGTGAATGAAAGAGCACTGAGGAAGGCGTTTTAATGAGCGTTTTGTGACGCTATCAGGTGGCATGGTAAATCTAGGTAACAGATATGAAGGAATACTGAATGAAATGGCGGTACAGCAAAACTCCGGTATACGCGGTTAATTCGTTCCACAAAAGTACCGCGTACACCGAAATCGCGTATACGGAAGCATTGATTCTTATGTAACAGGGGGGGGTTACGTTCCGGAGCCTCGAAAAATTTGAAAATGATAGGCAATTTCATGTAATTTTGAGAAAATTTATTAAATTTTCATATACTATTTTTTTGAAGTAATCTTTAAGCGTTTTGTGTTTAATTCTTCGTGTCATATCTCGGTATAGTTCTTCGTACGACTTGAGTGCGATCTCGCAATCGTATTTAAAACAAAAACTTCTAGTCATGATTGGGTCAGAATGAAATGCTTCTTGAATTGCATCTTGCAAAAAATTTACTATTTTAGAAATCGATGCTAGTTTTAAGACAGGTTCTTCAGCAGGTGTCTCTATCGGCTCTTCATCTTCTTGGCTGTGCCGCTCATGTAAGATTTCACTGACTTCTTCTGCTGTTAAACTTGTTGTAGGCCGCGTAAGTTTTAAAAGAAGGTGTAAAGGTGACGCAATCATGATTTATGGCTTTCAACATGCCCTACATAACGCGCTTCGTGTAATACGCTTTGAAAGTGGCAATAACACTCTGGTCCATGGGTTGAATCAATGATGTAGTATTTGCCGGTAAAAATACAACCTCTAAGTCTGGATGAAGAGTTTGAAGAGAAGCATCGTGACTGGCAACGTTGTCGAGCAATAATAAGACTTTGAATGACAAGTTTTTCCTTGTAAGAAATTGTTTGACCTCTGGAACGAATGAATTTAAAAACCAATCATGAAAAATACTTTTGTAACCCATGCAGTTTTATTGGACTTCCACACAACAGGCAAGTGATCTTTTCGCTTATTCTTTATGATGAGCTACTTGGTTGGTTTTGATTTTTAAGAAATTTATAAAACGCGCGAGCTTGTTCTCTGATGGCCAGTCCAGATAGAGGAACATGTCTATGAATCATATCTTGCATCCAAACTATTAACATATCCTCCATTTTTTCAAGGTTTCCTAAATGTAATTTTTAAAATAACTAATAGGCAAGGAATATAAATTATCAAATAATAAATACCTCATCTACTAATTTTACAAAATTTCGCATGGGAGCCCAATTTTGACGCGGTATCTCGAATTTTGTCTTTGTTGCCGCGAATAGTCCTGATTGTCGATTCATTTACATCAAACCTTTTCGCAACGGCAGCCACTTTTTCTCCGTTTTCCAAAAGCTGTATAATTGTAATTTTTTTGGCAATATCCATCACAGTTTTTTTTTATTGCTTTATTGGGAGATTTCGTTGCGGGAGCCATAACGTTGCCAAACAAACCAAAAAATTTTGCTATAAAACTACTACTAACCTTTACAAAAATGAGTAAACGTCAACAAACTTTTAAGAGAAATAGTTGTGAATGTTGCTACAAACCGCGTAAAAACGAAGCAAACGCCACGTATATAGAATCATGGCCTTTTTTCAAAAACCGCGTACTTGCGAATCCGCGTATACCGAGTACCGCGTATACCGGGGTTTTCTTGTATATGCAATTGAAGCGATGAAGTACTGTCTTGCTAGGCGGTGAGGGGTGGCATGGTCCATCCATCCTATGCGATCGACGACATATCTTACGCAGGCATTTAAGTCTCTTTGGAGTTTGAGTTCTTGATATTGGAATAGATCATTGTAGACTGCGCATGCATAATCAAAATGCCGGAAAATTAATAATTTTGCGAGCTCTGTACGTATAGGTCGTGGCAGTACTTTGCGGTGAAGTCAAAGGTGACATAAGATCTTATGTCAGATCTGAAACTACTGTATCACTCCTAATTGTTTAAACAATAAATTTATTAATAATTAAAATTTAAAAATAAATTTAGTTGTATTTTAATAATCATATTCATAATATCTTTAAGAATAATTTCTCCAATGTTTTGGTTTTGATAAAGTGAATTTAAATTAATTCGATAACTTTCATTGTTTAAGATTTGTTATTAAATTTTAATTATTAATAAACTTATTACTTAAATAATTAAAGGCGTCACAGTCACTTCAGATCTGACATTAGATCTGATGTAAGTTCTGATGTCGATTATCGTATGCAAATTCTGATATAAGATCTGGCATAAGATCTGATGTGCGTTCGCCAGAACTTATATCAGATCTGATATCCGATCTGGAGTTAGATCTGATATACTATTTATACCTGGGATTAGCATCATTTGTGCCTTGTTCAGCGAGAGGCAAATGAGCTGTAGTTCTGCAGATGGTCAGCAAGGAGCATGTATTTTGAGTCAATAAGGACGACTGGTAGATCGTTGATAAACAGCAAGAAGAGTGAGAGAGATTGATTGATTAATTAAGAGATTTTTTAAGGCCTTAAGGTATAACCACATGAGGCCCAATGGCAGTTTAAACAGACAGTAAAAGTGTTAACAATAGTAATGATAACAGTACAGTTGTAAGTTCAGAGGGTACAGCACATTTAACAAACATAGATAGTAGTTCCATCACGCAATTTTGGTTATGCCGTATTAAAATTCAGTACGTGAGTCAGTTCACGCAGGACAGGGACAAGGCCCTTTATCCCGCATCGCTGCAACCACTCCACTTTCTCGTGCTGCATAAGGAAGGAGGTGTGAAGGGACTTGAAGAGAGGAGGCGAGGAGAGGATGTTCGTGATGAAAGATTTATTGATTGCTATGGCAGATGAAAACGCAAATGAGTGATCTAATAATGCGATGTAGGGCGCCTTATAGTAGAGCACCGGGGGTCGGTGCCGTGCGGACTGTTTGATTTCCTCTGTCTCAGCTGGCACTCCAATGACTCGAAAATCTCTTCTGAGAGCCCGATGAAGCATCTCTGATGATGCGAGATGTTAGGAGCAGTTGATAACATCTCTGCGTTCCCCCAGCCGAGAGCTAGTCGATAGGGAGTGACGTGAGCCATCCTGGGTATTGTGCCATATATGAATCCAATGCAGGCGTTCTGCAGGTGTTGAAGTGCTAGAGACTGCTTCTTTGTCAGGTCAGTCAATAGTGGTGATGGGTAGTTTTATATACCAATAACCTTGTATTAAGTATTGAAAAATTAAAATAAATAATTAAAAACGATGCAAATTAGACCAGCAAGCGAGCACGCATGACGCATAATATCGCGAGCGAAAAGCCGGTACAGCGAAGATGTACATTATGTTACGCGAGGCTGGTAGGCATACGTCAGCGCACGTAGGCCCAACTATTGCTTGAATGTATGTGTGAGTGTAAGCGGCTAACACGCACCGACGCATTAGATCGAGCCCGCACAAGTATGTATCTCGCGTATATGTATTCGCGTATGTATGCTAGCCGAATATAGAGAAAACATGACAAACGCACGGGAGATGAAACTCGTAGCATATTTCGAAATGGCATGGAGAAAAAAAACATAGTCACACGCACACTCGCAAGTTCCCTTATCACCGGGAGTTTGACCGGTGCGTCACTAGGGTCACAGCGCGACCCGAGTTCCGAGAAGAATTTTCCCAAATATGGGTAAATAGAACGGCACATGTTTGACCCGGGGACAACAAGTCAACAAGTGACGAATAACATGAAGTTTTGCAATTGAGTGAAAAACACAAGATGTGCTGCCGCTGAGAAGATGCATGAATAAATTAGTATATAACCGGCATAAAAATTAGGCAGATATTAAGCAGATAATTTCATATCGTTGAGTAGGGCGAAGCTCTGTGCGCAAACGTTTAAATTACTATAGTAGAGACTCCGATCAGTTCATTATACATCGTATAAAGCATAATTGTATTTCGTGAAAAGTGATTAAAAATGATTAACAGCGCACTAGCTTGATTGTAACTGTAATTATACAGCCACGAATGTCTAAGCGATTATTGTTTGCGCGAGTTTTAGGGTGCATCCGAGCTTGCATCAGCCAAGCAGCCGTCACCATCGGCCAAGCAGCAGCCACCACCAGCAGTTCAAACTCACAGCCGACCGACGTCAGCCAGCGTCAAGATCACCTATCTTCTACCGTCATAGTTAGTAAGCTTTGTTCAAAATAGTATCAAGTTTTATGTTTATCATAAAGTCTTGTATGTGAACCTCACTCGAGCATTATACATTTATTTCATGTTCCTCCTCTCAGACAACAGTAGTAACAATTAAATAAAAAAGTAAAGTTATTACCCATGCAAAAGGGTATATAACAGTAGTCTAGGTGAGGCGTCACCAGGGCGCCTACCAGCATCAGACGCATTGTACGTGAGAAGGCGTGCTTGTAGAAACGCAAGGCGTAGAGAGAATGGTGAACTTTTGAGGTCATATATGCTATCTGTTGATCCCAGTTAAACCTTCCCGATAAGAAGACGCCCAGAGTCTTGATCTCTTCCGAGGAAGGGACAATGTCGCCACCAATATTCAGTCCTGCAGGCAATGCTGGTTCCAGCGAGGTCACGAAGCTCAATCTTCCAATCAGCATGACCTTTGTTTTGGAAGCGTTGCAAGTCAGTCCGTTTGTCGTGGCCTACTCACAACCGTGTTTGCGTCTCCAGTGACGTTTCGCAAAAGTACACCAAAATTAGCCGGCAGTCATGCGAGATAATTTGAGTGTTGTCCGCATAAATTATATGCTGAGAGGAGAACAGGCAGGTCGGGAAGTCAGCGATGAAAACTGAAAACAGCAGCGGGAGAGAACGCTACCCTGCGGGATACCAGTTGTAACTGCTCTTGGCTCCGTATGAGTGCCACCCTCCAGTCACACACACGTTTCGGCCGTTCAAGTAGCTCATGAACCACCCAATCGCCTTATCAGAGAAAGATTGATATATAATACAGGGATACTGGTCTGATATAGTACTTTACGATAGAAGGGCCATAAGTAATAGCTGGGCCGAAAAGTGTCCCCTATGGCCCGAGTATCGTACAACATTTTATAGTACTGTGCCAAGTTCACAATTATGCCCCCTTTTCCGAGTCATGAGTCGCACTTTCTGGTAGCGCGAAGTGAGGTTAGCGCACGACCGTATGCGAGTTTGATGCGAACGCAGCGGTGCCAGAATGTGCGACTTATGCCACAGAAAAGCGTGCCATAAATTTGAATTTATGCCACACAGTGCTATAAATATAGTTTCAATATTATTTGTTTCCAACACACTTTTTATTAATTTAAATAAAATCTGTTGCATTTTGTGTTTTCGATGTCAATATGTATGCAAATCGCGTAAAATGATCAACTAACAGATGTAAATATTTTTTCGTTGATCTTTGACCTCCAAGGCCTCCAATGGTATCAAGCGACATAATCACAAATGGTTTTGTTGCTGGTTCCAAAAACGACATTTGTCCATACTTTGCTTGACCTTTTGATTCATTTCTGATACACACTTCACAATCTTTACCTATTTTTTTTTTTTATCTTTTATTAAATTTTTCAAATAATAATATGGACATATTTTAGCTATCATCTGGCTTATTCCCATATGACACCAATTGACATGCATTTTCTTGATAAATTCTATACTAAACCTTTCAGTCAAAATTATTTTTTCTCTATTTTTCACTTTTTTGAAAAATCCCATTCACTTCATTTCCTTTGATTGTTTTCTCTCGTATTTTTTTATTTTCGCTTTGATCTATCATTGTATGCAATTTTATCAAATGAACAACTCTTAATATTTCATCTGTATTTTCAACAGCTTCTAAAACAATTTCGACTTACGGAGTAACAGGGGGCTTAATATCGAAAAAAAATTTATTTCACTTTTGAGTAGGATTTTTTGTCCCCTTTCCATTGCAAATATACTTAGCATGTTATTTTCTTTTTTTGCGTTTTCTGGCGTTTTACGTTTTTGCAAAATGGACTTCTATTGTCGTAATATTCAGAGCGTACCGATTGAGTTACGGTACCAGGGTTGCGTATACTTTTTCAGAACATGAATGGTTACGGTCGCAACCTCGGGCAAGGTGATCGAACTCATAAGTCACTTTCAATCAGTAGATTCATGTTGGAGCTGACAAAAAAAACGTAAAATGTAAAAAAATTGTGCTCAAGTGTTTGTGCAGGGTGACTTATGGTCAGATCACCTCGCCTGAGGTTGTGACCGTAACCATTGATGTTC
This sequence comes from Trichogramma dendrolimi, assembly GCA_034770305.1. NCBI lineage: Eukaryota > Metazoa > Arthropoda > Insecta > Hymenoptera > Trichogrammatidae > Trichogramma > Trichogramma dendrolimi. The sequence goes on from JAPMIB010000192.1 coordinate 140,938, forward strand.
TGAAAAAGTGTACGCGACCCTGGTACCGTAACTCAATCGGTACGCTCTGAATATTACAACAGAGGTCCATTTTGCAAAAACGTAAAACGCCAGAAAACGCAAAGTTAGAACAAATTTGGCATGCAAAGTATACAAAAAATGCTCACGGAAATACCTGTATCTCAGTGCGAAATCCAAATTTTAGAGTTTTGAAAAATGCAATGGAAAGGGGACAAAAATCCTACTCAAAAATGAAATAAATTTTTTTTCGATTTTAAGCCCTTAAACAATCTGCCTCGATTTTTTCCTTGCCCGGAATATACACAATTTCAAAATCATACTGTGATGAGTAAAAGGATAAGTCACCCAACTCTTCGTTGGTTTTCTTGGCTTCGTCGTCGTTCTTGGCTTTAGTATTCAAATTTTTTAGAGGCTTATGATCAGAAAATACCGTAAACCTCTTGCCGATGAACAGATGTTGCCGGTACTTCAGAGCTTCTTTAATAGCTAGACATTCCAAATATATCGCTTTCTTTCTTCTTTGGCTTTCATTATTTTTCTTTGCAAAATACGCCACTGGTTTAAGTTTTCCATTTGGCTGTTCTTATTCCAAAACAGCACCAATACCCTCTATTGATGCATCTGTGAAGATTTTTACCGGCAAATTATTATCAAATATATCTAATATACGTCTTGAGCACACTAATTTTTTTATTTTTCCTCTTCACATTCTTCAGTCTACTGAAATTTTTCATCTTTCTGGAACAACTTATGCAATGGATCTAATAGTTTGGCACTACGTGGTATATTGGTGATTGTTACGAAAAGCTTGTTTTTTTACTACGTTTTTGGATTGCACCTTACTCTAACATTTACTCCATGTATAATACCTCATTTTATGCGTATTTGTACCTAGAATTTGATTATTGATGAGGGACTACATCAAGTTACATTAAGCACATCAAGAGGGACAGTAATCATAAAAAATACACTCTGCAACAAAATTATCCCATCAATTAATCTTAAAATGAATTTGTCTTCCTCTATTTTGATCGTACCGGTATGATTGGTAAATTTTAAATGAATTCGATGGTGAACTTTTTGTCGAAAGAAAACACTAAAATACAACTTTTCCATATATTTAGGATGCGTAAGAAATATTTCTCTCACTTTTTACTCACTTTTTATTGCGTGACGACATAAGACATTTATTTCACAAACGTCGTTTTAGATCGTTCTTACACTGTAAAAATCGGTTCACGATTCAAACGAAGTTCGGACAACCGCGCAAAAAGGTGTCAACATACCATAGTTTGAAAATATATACTTTAGCCCATGCTAATATTGGGTCTCAAAATCGAACATTTTCCATAGACATTTTTTGAACTGCTATCATTATCACTGCTGGACATGGAAATTTCAAAAAAACAACTATTTAAGTATAAATATCTATACTTATAAATGACACGCAGATGCAAAAATTCAGTTTTAGGTTATAATCTTTGACTGATTCTTAAAATTGAACAAGGAATTCAAAAAAAATATTTTCAAATTTTTTTACTTAAAAAAAGTGTTTTTCAACCATAGATGCTATCGCCTTCAATTCAAAAATTTGAAAAAATTGAAAGTAATTTATTTCGATAAAGAAAACGAGAAAAAAATTTTTCCAGATTTTTCAAGGCTTTGTATCGCCCTAAAAATATTATTTTCGTTAAAAAGGGCGTTTTTCGGCTCGAGACGTCAGAGTCCTCTCTGAAAAAATGTCAAAAATTTGAGGTTGAGTATTTTAATGCCAAAAATGAGTGAAAAAAAAAATTGGGCTTTTTATTGCATAGTAGCACCGTATATGAATTTTCAAAATTTTCAATGATTTTTTTTGAAGGCCTGATGTACTCAAAAAATCTGAAAAAATTCGAGGTTGTTTGGATTGTTGAAAAATATTTTTATGAATTTTTTCAAACTTTTTAATTATTTCAGGCCTTCAGAATAAATATATATTTAGAAAATGAACGTTTATAGAGGTGGAAGGGGGTAGGAGGCGGAGGGGTCCAAAATTTTGGTTTTGGCACTTTTTTATCATGTACTATAACATACCAAAAGCGCGTCAAGATCGGTGACATACGAGCGCAGGTTGATTTAAAAAATTCTGAGCCTTACCCATATTGCAAGGTAACTAAGATAGAGGCAGCTGTCGGCAAGTAAGTAAGTACAAAAATCAACGCGCACTCGATAAGTCGCGCGGCAACGCGCGTAGATCGAGCACTCGCCCGAGGAGAGGAACCATCGCCACCGCTGATTTCCCCATACCACGCGCGGGAACAACGTAGTAGACCCCCCACGGAGCGGTCCCGCAGTCTCTCTCTCTCTCTAGCACATCGGAGTGCATACGGCGCTCTCGTGATGCCGCAGAGCGAGCGCATTTGGAACAGCACCGCGCGCGACTATAAAAGACGCGTGCCGAGCTCACTCGGCCTTCTTTATTTATTCAAAAAAACCAAATAAGTTCAAGTGAACTTCGAACAGCCACAGGCTGCAAACATAGCCTCTGGCATAAGGTAATTTTAAGTTATCAAAATGGGACTTACTCTGAAATAACAGACAAGCAACCAACAACACACACACCCAAGCTATCCGCAGCTATGCGAATGCAGGGCAGTATGAAATTAATGAGCTACTCTCATTAATTGTTTGGTATGCTAAACTGTTGTGATAAATGAAATCGACAAACAGTCTTTCATTATCACATCAGACTCCCCCACATCATGTGTACGATCGCAAAAGCGAGGTTTCAAGCGAAACATTTGCCTCGAGGAAACTCGGTAATATCGCGAGAAATCGCCAATGCGAACGAGCACGATGCCTTGCACACTCGTAACGTGGTCTGCAAATCTCAAACACTTATCACAGTTGGGATAAGTGAGAGAAGCGAAGTGACGCGTCACGGCGTGTAAGGTGTTTGTGTGTGCAAGTGTAATGTGACCCTTGATACGACATCGCACTCCTTTCTGATGCAGAGTTCATCCGGTGCGCACGTGTTCCCCAACGACTCCTGAATTCGAGTGTGATCGAGAGAGAAAGTGTCATCAGCAGTTCGCCACAAATGCAAGTATTCTTTTTCTAATACAATACGCTCCATAAGTGCCGATCATCACGCGTATCAAGTCGTGAGCAACGATAGTTATGCTTTTTCCCCGTAAGCTTAACCTGTAAGCGTTCTGCCAGTACGTTCGCACGTGTAGCAGAACACGCAAGTTGAGCACGTGGTCGATAGCGCATAACCTCCCGAGGCATCTACGCTAGCAAGTGCCGCGAGTGAAGTTCCCCTTCTGAGCGCCACAAGCCACACCTACTGTAGAGGCAATCTCGCAACAGCACACTCGTGCCGCACGAGAGAGTACAGCAGTCGCGTGGCTATATGGGAGTGTTCACGAAAGTCGTGAGCAGATAACCTGCAATATTCGTCCGTGTGAATCTATTGACATTCGTGTAGATCGAAGCATATGAAGTCGGTGTAGTCTTTTATTATATTTCGAGTCAGTGTTAAATCGCATAAATAGTTGAAAGAATAACAATAATAAAAAGCGATCCTTTTTCAATATACAATTATCAGTCCTAAAGTGTTTTCACGAACCCCCTCATCTAAAATAATAAAATTGTATGGACAGCTCTAACGCAACTCGCAACGCGCGTCAACAGGGACAGTGCCATAGAACGCACACGTATAAGAGACAGCGCAGCAAGCAGTAAACATACGTTGCGAGTGCTCGTACAGCAAGCATTACCTTCCAATATATAGTTAATCAGGAACAATAATTTGAGAAAAAAAATCATACAATGAAATTTTTTATAAGAAATAAAATTTTATTCATCGATCTCGTCGTCGTCATCGTCAGGTCGATTGAAAAAATCTAACATTAAATCACTAGGCTGAAAAGTTGTAAAATTGCCAGTATTTTTAACACATTGACTAGTTTTCAGCAAAGCGTCTACTGTACTCACGTACAACTTGTTACGTAGGGCTGTTTTGGTTAATTTTAATTTACTCCATACATGCTCTGGTTCTACATTACTGTGAGGTGTCGTTAAAATATTTAAAATAAAATGTCCACGCTCGCGCAATGAATGATCGTCAGCTGGATTCACATAATCATACAGAGAAAATATAATTCTGTTATATCAATTTCAGGATTTCTCAAATTATTCGGTAAATCTGGAAAAAATATGAGATCGTTCCAAGAATTGATTATGTTATTTCTTGTATTTTCATCAACAATCAATTCTTGAAATTGTTGAGCTGCGTCAATCATGCAATTAGGATTACTACGATGATAATTCAACGAGAGTGCATTAGTCGGGTTGATACATTCTAATACATCGTAAAAATTATTTTCTAAATTATTGAATCGGAATTTCATTTCTTGACAAAAAGTTTAAAAAAAATCATAACATTTAGTCCGTACTTCAAATTTGTGTTGTGCATTGAAATTTTCTACATCTGCAGCATTTAAAAATTCATTGACAGCATTCCCTAAATCGATTCGATCTAAACCTTTAAATTGGTTGACATTCGTTGGGTCGATTGCCACAAGAATATTGTCAAAGACGTAGACGTCATTTAAAAATAATGATGCTATTGATTTAAAAAGCATACTCAAAACTTCTTTGATTTTATGAATAATTACATCACTTCTTTGGAAAAACTTGTTGGTAATATTATTTTGTTTAAAACAAAACGTAAAAACAAATAGCACTTGTCGGATTTCGATTGCAAAAAAGCTGAAATTGGAACGGTGATACTTAAACGTCGGCAAGAGCAGCACCGATGAAAAAAGATCTAATGCATTCTGTTGCTCAATCAATCTAATTACGCAAGCCTCCAAATATAGCCAACGAGTACTTGATGGTCTTAAAATTTTTTAGATTTCACCATCCAAAAAAACTTGAAACTCCACTATTGCGTGCTGACGTTGTGGCGATCTGCTATGCGAATGTATATTTAAGCACAACGTCACGATATCTTTCGGAAAATTATTCACGGAATACTGAGCGCATAAGTGTAACGAGTGGCTGAAACATTTGATAATTGTAACGTTTGGATAGTTTTTACGAAACAGTGATGCTACTGAATTATTTTGGCCCATCGTGGCGTTACAAATCATCTGAGCCAAAAGCCGAGACGTTACCGATTGGTACGTTTTTCTCAGTAAATGAATTTATAATAAAATTATACAAATGTTCAGCGTCAACACGATGATTATTATCAAATTCATTTAATGTACTGACTATTTCCCAAAGTGACGTTGAAATTTTTTACGTACAAAGTCCACATATGTTACAATGATGCATCCACAGTGCACTTGAGAAATATCCGTCGTTTCGTCGAAGCTTATCCCAAATTTAGAATTCATCAAATGATTAGTTAATTCTATTTCACAAGCTCTTGCTATACTAGTTTTTATCACTTTAGGTACTGTCAATCGATTCATTGTGAGCCTTCGCCAAACCTCTTCAGCGTCGTCATCTATGCTAATGTCTTTTATCACCGTAATTAAATGATTTGCCAGGAGGAAAGCCAAATCATGTTCTGCAAAAACTGCTGATAATTTTATTACCGCAAAGTTTACTTTTTTATTAATTCTTTCATTTTCGAGGGCCTCTACGTCTTGATTCCCGTTTAAATCGATGACGTTTCGAATAAGCCTTTGAGATTCTGCATGATTTTCGACGGGCCCCAAAAATCCAAATCACATATAACACAATATGCATGGTATTCATCATCAGCAACTGGTTGAAACCGAAACTGTATGTCGTTTTTCCATTCAACGCGATACCTTTGTCGTCGATAATTTTGCATTATAATAACCTTGAAAAACATTGTAGGAATAGACATGTAGGTAACGTACCTGTCTCAAGCCGTGTCATGACCGTCTCGGGCTGTATACGCGAACGCCCCTAGCAAGCGCCGTAGCGCCGAGCACGCAACTGCAGCTCAGATATTTAAGAGCAGTCGCCAGAGCCACACGCTTTTATAAGCGCGCTCCGAAACCCAAATATAAGCCGTTAAGTTTCATCAAAGTGCTGCCTACTTGATTTCATCACCTTCTCCTCTACCTCCGGCACCGTCTTCCTGGCCTGTGTGAATAGCCAGGTCGAACGGCAGGGACAAATATTTACACTGGTGATCTACGACCAGGAAGTGTGTGAGTTTTTCCATCACGGGCCAACTTCATCTCGCCCAGCACTCTCCACCATCAAAGGAAAGGTAACCCATCACCATCTCCGGGCTACCTGAAGAGAATTTGGACACGTAGTCGGAGACAGATGCTAGCTGAGTACACCTTCAGCAAGGCAGCTGCGAAGCAGAGGATCACGACCTCGCAGAGTAAGCTGTGTCGGCAGTCGGCAGGCTAGCCGAAAATTTTGAGGTATTCTTCTCGGCAATTTTACACGGGTTAAGATTTCTTCTCGTCACGACGACGACGCGCTCATATCTCAGCGGAATATTTCGACGGACACGCAAATTACGTCGCAAAATCGAATTTTGTGCAGAGGCTACCTTTCTGCCGAGCGACGAAAATTTTCATCTCTCCAATGCCGCCATCTTTGTGATCGCGGCTCTCTCCGACGGCGCGCGAGACGCAGCATCGAGGCAGCGGCAACCACGGCCATCTTTCGCGACCCGGAGCATTGCAACTACCTGGTTTGACACCGAGGCGTCGATCGTCAGCAACATATTTCAACTTCGGAGCGGTAATCGCTCAACGAGAGTTTCGCCGCTGTTCATCGAGCTGCAATTTCCATCGCCTGTTACTTGGCCGGCGACGTCACGACACGCCGAGTTACATCCCGCGCTTTTGCGACGAGACGCCGTCCCCTTGCCTATTTCAAAGGCTTCGTCCAGCATCGAGACATACATCCACGACGACATTGCAACTTCGGAGTGGCAATCGCTCAACGAGCGTTTCGCCGCGGAACATCGAACTCGCCATTTTCATCGGCCGTCGTTGGATCGGCGACATCGCAACGTGCAAATGGCGAGCGGGCCTCATCCCGCGTTTTTGCGACGCGGCGCCCGCCATCTTGGCTCGCCTTCTTCTTCCGGCATCATCAGTAGCCGGTGAGCAGCGCGGCAGCGGCAGCGGCGCGGCAACAGCGCCGGACTCTAGCGAAGCGGAGCTCTACCGTCTCCTCGCAGCGGAGCCATCATCTCTCCCTTCGTCACGTGCGCCGTGCAACATAACCGCACCTGTCAAGCGGAGCAGAGCAGCCGCACAGCAGACTGCACTCTTCACTACGTGTCGACGACGAGGTACTAACGAATTTTATTGCATGCTCGAGTTGAGCCAGTTTGAATAAATTAATAAGATCGCATAGTTCACCCATCCCACATACGATAGTTGTTTATATTATGTAACATTTTTATATGCTAATGATAAGGATTCATGAACATACATTCGTGTGAGTGTGGGTCAGGCACGTTGAAAATATTTTTGTTTTTTTGATTATTGGCACGCTGCATTCGAATTCCTCAGTGCAGCTTCTAGTCTTTTGAAGTTTTGACTTCACGACAAGTCGTCATAATACACGATAGCATAGTTTTTTGTAAAAAGATCCGAATCTTGGCGTAAAGCCTTAACAATTTTTTGCTGCCTGACTCGTCTCTCATGTTAATTGAGATATTGTGTGTGATGTACAGTTTGCTGTGTGTGAGAGGATGGTGAGGTGTTCACCGATGTCGTAAATTGCGTGAATTTTGAGATGATTTTGCCCTGTTGATCGCGGCCTTTCGTAATTTTTTTGGAGACTTTTCGCGTACACGTGTTTGACATTTAATAATTGATTGCGCTTACTTTGCGAATACCGTTGTGTTGTATAATTCTCAGCGAGTTAAGTTTCGTCGTTTGTTTTATGCAATTGCATAGTGTTGCAATATCTTTGTTTTTGCGTTTGGATTGAAACTTTGACCTTTTTCTTTGGTTCACGACCTGTCTCGAGTGCGTTTGTCCTTGCTAATTTTTACTTTTTGGGGCAAATTTCCCCCGTTTCAGAATTTTTCTTTTTGAGTTTATTAATGGGATTGGGGCGGTCACCCGTCAAGCTATCGCCGTATAGTTTACGTAGTGGTGGAAGTCCGATTACAGTTGATATTGATATCGCGTCAGAAAACGGTAATTCAGTAACCATGACGGAGGCTGCGCAGTCGACCGTATCTAGTGAGGATTTTGACAAACTAAGAGATGATATGATCTCTCGCGTTGAAGCTTTGTTCGCGGAGCATTTGACACGTGACGACGCGGACCGGCGAAGCCCTTCTGCGGCTGAGCAGTTGGCCTTGTTGTCCGGTGCTTTGCGGGCGCCGCAGAAGCCCGAAATCAGAATTCGCTCCTTTTGGAGAAGCGCGCCCCGTATTTGGTTTAATACCCTAGAGGAGCACTTCGTCGCGAAAAATATCACTGAAGACGCGGATAAATATATGTACGCGATTAGTAATTTAGACGAAGACCTGATCGCAACTGCGTCGTCTGCTATCGATTCGGCGTCGGCCGGTGACAGATATGAAAAGTTGAAGGATGCGTTGGTGCGTAAATTCACGGTAAGCGACTCAGAGAACCTCAAGAATATCTTAGGTAATGTTAATATGGGTACGCGTTCGCCGTCGGAATTTTTAGAATATTTAATTTCATGCGCTGGTAATATTTTAGGCAGAGATACGATTTTGCGTATCTGGCGCGAGACGATCCCGGCGAATATTTGCGTGCATATATTTACGCCGTTTGGCCTGTTTGAGTATAAAGTTATGACTTTCGGGCTCCGAAATGCCGCGCAGACATTCCAACGCTACGTTGACGCGGCGTTGCGCGATTTAGATTTTATTTTTGTGTATCTTGACGACATATTCATAGCATCGACTTCTAGGCGGGAGCATGAAGAACATCTCGAGATCGTGCTGGGTCGACTGCAACAAGCGTCGTTGCAACTTAATGTAGATAAATGTGTTTTCGGCCACGACAGTGTCGATTTTTTGAGATACGTTATATCAGCTGACGGATATAAGCCTATTGACAAGAAAATAAAAGCTATTTTAGATTTTCCGCGACCCGTAACTATCGAGGAACTTCGAAGATTCCTCGGCGTCATTAATTTTTACCGCACTAGTCTACCACGTACCGCAGAGTTGCAAGCGCAACTAAATAAATTTTTGACCGATTCTCGTAAGAATGACAAGCGTCCGGTTTTATAGGACACACAAGCTGTCGAAGCTTTTGATAAATGTAAGAAAAGTTTGAGCGACGCGGTTATGCTATCGTTTCCGCGAGCTGACGCGCCTATTCGAGTCGTTACCGATGCATCGGACGTAGCTATGGGAGGTGCTCTGGAGCAGCAAATCGATGAGGCCTGGTTGCCCTTAGCGTTCTTTTCCCGAAAATTCAACGTGGCGCAAACGAAATACTCCACTTTTGACAGAGAGCTCACGGCAATAGTAGAATCAATAAAGTACTTTCATTATTATCTTGAAGGCCGTAAATTTACGGTCGTTACGGATCACAAGCCGATAATTAGCGTTTAAACATCACCGCAAGATAAAGCTCCTCCACTTCGCGTTAGACAAGTGCTTTATTTGGCCAAATTTGAAATTAGCTTGGAGTATCAGCCGGGAAAGCTCAATGACGTCGCTGACGCCTTGTCGCGGGTGGAGATTGAGGAGACTCAGCCTTCGCACGACCGGTTCGAGAGAGAGTTTTTTCACTTAGATAGCATTAATATCCCTTTTCATATCGATTTACAAAGATTATATGCCGCGCAAAACTCTGACACGGAGCTTAGAAGCATCCTCGATGACCCTGATCATGTTTTGAAGCTGCGCAAGCTGCCGATTGGCCCTGAAAAGCTCGAAATATACTGTGAGCAACGCGAAAAAAGTACAAGACCTTACGTGCCCGTAGAGCTCAAAAATGAGGTTTTCGAGTTGTTGCATTCAATTTCTCACGACAGCGCCAGAGCGATGAAGGGTCGTATCAAGGCACGGTACGTGTGGCCGAATATGGATAGATTTATAGCTTCCCGCTGCAAGTCATGCATTGGCTGTCAAATAGGCAAGATCGGGCGTCACACTAAACCTGTGCCGTTGCATTTCAATGCTCCCGACGCTCGCTTTGACCATGTACATATTGATATTGTCGGCCCTTTGCCGAGTTGCGGCGGCTTTCGATTTTTGCTTACTATGATGGACAGATACACGAGGTGGCCCGAGACCGTGCCATTGATCGACACGAAAGCTCCCACCGTGGCTCGCGAATTTCATAGGGCTTGGGAGGCTAGATTTGGTGCACCGGTCACGTTGACTTCCGATCAGGGTAAACAGTTCGAGTCACATGTGTTCGCTGAGTTATTGTGCGTTTTTGGCATTAAAAGACAGCGCACCACCGCGTACAATCCAAGCGCGAATGGCTTAATTGAGCGTTGGCATAGATCGTTAAGGGCTGCCCTGATGTGTCATGTAAACGCGACGAATTGGCTCGAACTGCTGCCGTCTATCCTTCTCGGCCTTAGAACTAGACTCATTAGCGGAGTAGATTGTAGTCCGGCTGAAATGCTATACGGTAATCCATTGCGAATTCCGGGAGACTTGTGCATTGACGAAAGGGCTCATTTGGACCCTAAAGTGTTCAAAAGTAAAATCAGAACTTATATGAATCAGGTTACCGGTTACCTATACCGGTCGATCATAAAAAGAAGCAACAGGGCTTTGTAGTCGATGACTTGAACGTATGTACGCACGTTTTCAAATTAGACAAGAGAATCAAGACCGCTTTGATTCCGCCTTATACGGGTCCGCATAAAGTAATTAAGCGAGATCGCGCATTCAATACCATTACTATCGATGATAACGGCCGCGAGTCCGCCATCAGTATGAGCAGATTGAAGCCTGCTCACCTTGTCCCACGTGAGGACGTAGTCGTAGCTGATGACTCCCCTGCTTCAGCCGCGGATGCGGTGACTCCCGTGCATACTGCACAGCACGCCCTAGGTGGTGTTGCTCGACGAGGGAAACTCGTGCCCAAAATTTCGTGGAGAAGGCGTAAGTGATCGTCGGTTTGAGCTCGAACAAGGTCCGACCTGCCGCCCTCTCGTGTTACAATTGTTCACGTGAGTGCGGCTAGCAACGACTCGCTTATTGTCTGTTTGCGTTTTTATCCGGCGCTCACGCCGTTTTTCCTTTTTTTTCCTCTGGCACGAGACCCTCGGCTCACTAGTTTTTCTTTTTTCTGCATAGGCGCTGATATGGAGGCGTATATGAGTCATTTGACGTCAAGTCTCCTAGCGCGGCGCCCGCGCGGCATTATTAATCGAAATTGCTCAATTTGTAACTCGCCAGAAAAGCACTAAATGCACCCAAAAAAATGCCATATGATTTTGATATTTCTCAGCTTTCCGATGGTGGGGTCAGATTTTCCGAAATTTTCACTTTTCCCGGAAAAACTTGACATAAACTTTCAAACTCAAATATCTCAAAAACGTCATTTTTAAGATTTTTTTAAATAGTGCCAATCGAAAGCTGAGGAAATTTCCTATCGATATGCAAATTTTTAGAGAGTACTTTTGATAATTACTCAATGAAATACAGCGACGAATATCGGCCGCGCGGCCGCCCGCCCAGTCACCGTGCGCTAGTCGCCTCGCGTTTCTTTGTATAAAGTCTATCTGCTACGAATCTTTTTAGGTTTACCTTAGCAGAATTGTCTTTACAAGATCGTTTTCAACTCTTAGGAATACCTATTTGAATTTTCACTTCTTTTTTTGTGAGACTATTTTGTATGTTTGTTTTTTTTTTTTTTGTTCAGCAGGTTTTTCTAATTTTGGTTTTGGATACACATCATAAGTAGATGCTGACGATGTCTTTTTTAAAATAAATGAGTTGTTATCAAGGGGAATAAAGGCATGGTATTGCAGTGTTCCTGGAATTGGCTTATTTTTTTCGAATTTAGCTTTTAATTGTTGAGCCGCTTGCTCATAATCAGTTTTTTTACTGATGAAAACCTCAGTTTTTGCAATAGGTAATAGCCCATGCATGTAAAGTTTCAACTGAAGTAATATGATTTTTGATATCAGCTGTAAGCTGGCTCTTCTTGCACCACGTTTTATATTCGCCTCAATGCCATCACAAGCTCCCTTACCATGAGCAGTGGCAGAGAAATGCCACTCAGCAGGAATGCTAAAATCTTCTTTGTGTGCAATAGATTTTCAAAATTATTTTTGTTTTTGAAATGTTGAGCTGCACCGTCGGTAAAATAAAATATTGTTTGGGCTCAAAACTATTTTTCAAATATTCTATTATTATCTTTTGATACACATACACTGCCACTGTGTCGTGTGCAAGATTATCAGAAATAATGGCAAAACTCTTATGTTTTTCTTTATAATAAACAACAACCGTAAAGATAGTAGCCTGGTTGTTGTTCCAATGGAACGATTGAGCAGAATTTTGCACTACGAAAGCATAGTTTTCTGCAAAATCACAGCTCACGAGAAATTGACCATCAGTAAGATTTTCTTTGAGATGTCTATAATACTGCGATTGATTTTTGGAAAAATAATCATGAGTTTTCAATTTAAGTAACTTGTCACATAATAAATCCGTAAACTCATGACTATTCATAGTTTGCGATGCAATATTGCATCGATCTGTATGCAACCAATTATAAGAAGTGATTTCGTTAATATAATTATCTCTGAAAATAGCATTTAGCTGCTTTCGGAGATCAGTCGCATTTGGACAATCCAAGCAGTTTCCCAAAAAACAATCGTCAGAAGGATTGGAACATACTACAGCCTTAATAAACTCACGATAATCATCTGAACGCAGATGCGTATTTTCAGTGAAGTTCAGTTGAGGTAAATCAGCAGCTTCTAGCATGAGGTTGACATTTTCGTGATGGACGCATACACAGACATTATGTGTCCCACTACTTCCAGAAAGAACTCAATGGCTTGGTCTCAGCAGAGTAAATTTTGTAAATCCAATCTGAATCGTCTCATATTCATTTTTAAATTGACTATACAAGTCACCCAAGTCACCAAGTAGAAGTCGTTTTTGCACGTGGACTCTCGATCCGTCTTTATTTTTAACCGAAATATATTCTTTCATTCCGGGCATTAATCGACTCACATCATCGCGTTCATAAAAATTTTTGACTAAAGTTTCTGTCTCTAGTGGCAGAGTTTTACCTCTTTTTTTGGGAGGATAAGTCAAAATACCGTATTCAGACACTAATTTTTTGCTTTCCTTGCTTCCCATTCAATGCATTTGAATTCCTTAATCATTTCATTCCGATTCCAAAATTTTGGAGCTAGAGTGAGAAGGAGAATTCTCTCGTCTTTATTATCAGATGCAGCAAATTTTTTTTTATTTGGTTTAGAACTGCTATACCTGCTTTTTGTTGATAAATAAGAGAAGAGCGATTTTCAGATTGGATTTGATACATTTTTTTTTGCACAATACACAAATTTTTGACCCTTCAATAATCTGCGGGTAACTCTCACGAAGAGCAAGAGGAAAATTGATTCAATTTTTGAAGAGCTATTATGATAGCTTCTTTCAAAGGATTGCAGCATCTAGATGCAAAAGCAGCCATGATCATTAAATGTTTCGAAGTGATGAACGATAAATCGTATTCAATGTATTGCTATGCAAAGTACAAAGAAGATGATTTTGTATAAAAAAAGCATGCTTAATAAAGAAAATTGGGGATAATATGATTGTGATTTTAAACATGACATCTATTGGCACAGTTAATAACGAAGCGCGGGCGGCCAGCGCGGGGTGACTGGGCGGGCGGCCGATATTCGTCGCTGTATTTCATTGACGTATCCTGCACATGTTGCGTGATACCGGAACTCATACATGCTCCTTGAGCGCTGTCAGAGCGTCCGCACACTCTACCACGGCTAGGATCGCGTATCCTACACTCGCGCTCTCGTGTAGACTTCAACTCGCCGTAGCCCTCAAAAAGGTCGCCTGGACGAAGTATGCTGCTTCGCTTCAGGAAGACGAGAAATTCATCGCAATCCAACCTATTTTAAAACCCGTTCTACCCTTGGCAATCGCTCCGAGCATTGCACAGGCGATGCAAGTTCAAGACACCGACGCTTTATTAGTAAAGTTAGCTGAGAATTATGACTTGGCCAAACATTTAAGTAAATTTCTGTCATGTGAGGATGTTGCGAATGGGTGGCTTCTGTGTAGATGCAAAAATTTTGTTAAGCTCCTCATGAAGAGGAGAGCCGATGCTTCGTGGTCGGGTTTTGTCGGGCAAAACGCGAGACAGATGGTGAAGGACTACATCGTTCGTTACCAACCAAAAGAAATAATTTTCAATGACCGTGGTCTGATTCGCAAAGCAGGTGTCGCTGTTAATACCTTGAGCACACCATCTACCGTGTTGCCATATCAACTGAGGCGCCTAGATTTGTCTGGTCTCGCGTTGAACAGCCAGTTGATTGACCTAACCGGGAGAACTTTTTTTAATCGATGAATTAGTTATTGGCGAGTCGAGTCATGTGCTGAGCGCGGCATTTTCGCGGATACGTGCGAGACAGCTTCGCATCGTCAACAATCGTCATCTCCAAGGAGATTTTTTGCGCGAGTCTGCCGCGATGGTAGAGTTTTTGACACTGAGTGACTGTGGCAAGATCGCTTGTCGACCAATTATTAATTTTCTTAGAGACAATCTAGTAATCAAACTTGTGAAATTTCACAATTGCAGCTTTCTTGTAAATAGCCAACCCGAGGCTATGCTGCTGCTGCTTGAGGCGATCATCAGCGACACTGCGTATGTCGAGAGCTTGGCGATTTCCTACGACCAACGAGTTGACGAGCGCCCATTTGACGGTCAATTTATTAATTTAAGTAGCAACTTGACTCTCAAAGAGGTAAATCTATCCAATAATACACATGTTGCAAAGTTCGTGCCTCAGATAGTAACAAACATAAGTAATGTCAGAACGCTTGACCTGTCTGGTGTACCGCTCGTCGACTACGTAGACTTGTCCGAGTTATGCATGATCGAATCATTAAGTATAAGTTACTCGCAATATTTGGCAGTCTCCTTATAATCCCTTGTCTCTCTCTCATTCAGAAAATTGTGTGTTACGAACCATTTGGGTAGAAGAAAGACTAAGTTATTAGATTTAAATTGAGTTGAACACCTGACTTACGTGAATGACTTCATCTTCAAATTTATAAAATGTAAAATCGCGGTGCGTTTCCCTTTGGAGCGCAGAATTAGAAATAAGCAAGTCGATTTATCGCGCGACGGCGTGGTTGATACTCTCTCAAGAGAGTCATAATGAAAAAGTATGTTATGTCACCCACAATGTATTCATGTTTCATGTAATTGCAACGAGTATCACACTATTTATAAACATAAGTACATATTTTTGTTTAACTGCGTAGCAGTTGTAATTGTTCGACGTTGAATTTCCAACGGTACTGCGTTATTGATTAAAATAAATCAGAACAAATATATTTTCTTTCTCTGTTATGTAAAACAGCAAGCTTAAATAATTAAGAAAGAAAATTCAAAATAAGAAGTATAGCATTTTATTTTGTATAGCGTATGCTAAAATATGACAATTCGAACTTTGAATTAAGAAGTATCGACGTATTTAAAATGTACTAAACATGTGTACTTATTCTAACTTCAGAATTAAGAAGTAATATTTTTGTTAACACAGATAATGTGTAAAAATGTACTAAGCGTGTGTGCGCATTCTAAACTTCGAAATTAAGAAGTGATATATAATTATTGTAAAATGTACTGGAGCAGCTTCTAATTAAGAAGTGTAAATTCTTTGTTTGATAACACATGTATTATTTGCTTTGGCGTATTTATGTTTTAACGCTGTTATTATTTATTACTTATTGCACTAAGTGCATATATTTTTCATACAGATTGTGACGATGTCACTGAGCGTCGAATATGCGAATTAGGACCTCCGGTAATGTGTGAGAGTGCAAGTGAGATGCGCGACCGAGGAGTGTGGTAAAGTAGGAAAGTTGGATATCACCCGAGCGCGCGTTCGAGGTTCAGGGCAAAGGAAGAGCCAAATTAACCTCGGACGTGCCGCTCGGGCCACGTGCACTGACGAGCGGATCGATCTGTGCAAATCGAGCGCTTCGAGCCCGATGCGTGGTCGATCTGCGCGACAGTGCACACACAGCAAGATTGGCAATCAGACCGCGAGAGAGGAAAGACGTGTTGGGGAGAGTGAAAAGTCGCGTTGAGAGAGGCAGACTTTTTGGCCTTGGACGTTCGGCGTGTGATTTGTGTGGAAGCTGTGTGGCAGCGGTATAAAGTAGTGTCGTGTCCGTGGAGAAGCTGTGTGCAAGCCTGGAGCTCAGTGCGACGAGTGGAGTGTTGCGACGTGACGAGGCGATTCGCGAAGGCTCGAACGGAAGGGAGCCAAGCGAATTCGCTGTACCTTCACACCTTCACAGTAATCGTCCGAGGCATCTCCGAGGCAAACAATCACGAGCTTGGTCGGGTCGCGAGGACGGAGCAGCTGGGGTACAGCGGAAGGCAACGGCAAAGTGGAACGAAGTAGTCCGAGGCAAAGTAGCGAGGAAATAAGGTCGTAGATGGTATTGCTTCCTCATAGAGGAAGCTCTGTGATAGGCTCGAAAACGAGATTTTGAACCAGACTTCGTAGGACAATTTGGTTTACATATTTGTAAACTAGATTGAATTCTCAACAAATGTCCGTATGTATGTGTGTGTGTTTTTTTTTTTTTTTTTTTTGGACGTGGGCAGAGTGAACTCTGCAGCCAGTGGCCCTTCGAAACGAGTACCCCACCGGAAACCGTCGTTAAACATTACTTCGGTGGGGACTCTATAGAGCTTCTCTGCTACATCTGTGTCTTTTCCGTACATCCCCCGTCCACCTTACGGTGATTAGGGGTTCGGGAACCAGAAGCGTCGTTTTCGATTCGTCTTTTTCCTACAGCATCGTCCGGATTATTTTTTTTTTTTTACACCTCTTGCGCCTCTTGTCTCAGTCTAGTGACGACTGCTTGCGCGAAGGACGCTACCGCCAGCCAATTGCCTGCGGTCACGAGCATGAGCCGGGTGATGTTTTCCGGCTCGATTTCTTCTTGGAGGGCCTGTTGTAGTCTCTCCCTTTCTTCTTGGAATCGCGGGCAGCGAAAAAACACATGCTCCGCGTCTTCTATCATGCTTGGGCAGGCTGGGCAGAGAGCGCTAAGGGTGTTATCGTAGCGCTGGCTATGGCTTCTGAAGTAGCCATGCCCGGACAGGAGTTGTGTGAGATGGTAGTCCACTTCTCCATGTCCCCTCTCTGCCCATTCTGCGATCTTGGAATCAGCCTGTGTGTCCATCGGCCTTTTGGGGCCCGATCCCATCGGTCCTGCCACCTCCTCAGCGTTTCTCTTCTTTCTTCCTCCTTGACGTCCTCCGGGCGGCGCTGGTATATTCGCGCTCGCTCGTCCACCAGCAGGGCCAGCGGCGGTACGCCGGCTATCACGTACGTCGCGTCGAAGGAGACGTGTGGTCGCCCGCTGATCACGCGCAGGCAGGCTCGTCGATGCACGGCCTCCGCTTGACGGATGTAGGCCTCCGTCTCCGTCGCACATCTCCAGATGGGCGCTCCATACAGGAGGATAGAGTCGACGACGCGAGCGTAGAGTTCTCGTCGGCTACTTCTGGGCCCACCGGTGTTGGGCATGATCTTCGCGAGGGCTCCAGCCACTCTTGCTGCCTTTTCGCTGACGGTTCGGAGATGTTGGTCGAACCTCAGCCTGGAGTCGATGTGTAGGCCCAGGTAGCGGATGCAGGGGGACGACCTTATGCTGCAGTCGCCGACTGTGATGGTGATGTTCTCCATTTTCTTCCTGCTAGTGATCAGTAGGGCCTCGGTCTTGTGGTCAGCCGTTACAAGGCGAGCTCGTGAAGCGTGTCGCGCACCAGCTCGATAGCAGCGCTCAGATCGTACTCGATCTGCCACAGGTGCTTGGCAACGGCCACCAGGGCGATGTCGTCCGCGAAGCCTACGATTCTTACGTTGCCTGTGAAGTTGAGGCGCAGGACAGCGTCGTACATGACGTTCCACAGGATGGGCCCCAAGACCGATCCTTGCGGAACGCCTGCGTGACTCTGTAGGACTCTGGCCCGTCGTCCGTGTTGTAGTCGAGGACTCTCGCTGAGAGGTAGCTGCTGATTATTCTCAGCAGGTACTCAGGCGTGCGCATCCGGCGCAGCGCGGCGTGGATGCTGTTCCACCTAGCCGAGTTAAACGCGTTTTTCACGTCGAGGGTCACGACGGCGCAGTATTTCTTAGTGCCGCGGTTCCATCTCTTGCCCGCGACAGCCTCTCGAGCGGTAGCGATGACGTTCTCGATGGCGTTGATCGTCGATCGTCCCTTCCGGAAGCCGTACTGGCGGTCCGAGAGGCCCTCAGGGCTCTCGGTGATGGCTTCGAGGCGGTCGCAGATGATTCTTTCCAGAATCTTGCCCGCTGTGTCGAGCATGCAGAGCGGCCTGTACGACGATGGCTCCTCGGGGGGCTTGCCCGGCTTTGGCAGTAGGACTAGCCTCTGTCGTTTCCAGCACGCGGGGAAGACACCGGTACGCAGGCATACCGTGTACACCTGCATGAAGATGTCAGGGTGCGTGTCGATGGCGATTTTGATAGCGGAGTTCGGTACTCCGTCCGGCCCAGGCGCAGTGTGGTCCTTGATCCTCCTGCATGCTCCTCGCAGCTCTTCCAGAGTGACGGCCGGTACAATTGCTCCTGCTTGGAGTGGTGGTGGCGGAGCTGGCTCGTCAGGCACGTGGGGGAAGAGGGCAGCCACTATGCGGCGCACCGTTGACGGAGAGCTCGGAGAATTTACTCTCGGACCTCTGAGGCGGGACATGACCGTCTCGTACGGTTTGCCCCACACGTCCTCATTGACCTCGTCGCACAGTTTGTTCCAGCATAGGCGCTTGCTGGTCTTGATAGCAGCGCGCAGGAGACGTCTTGCGGAGGCATAGCTGCTCGGCAGGCGTCTTCATTTGGCCGACCGTGCGCTCTCTGGGCAAGCCTTCGCGCTCGCAGACATGAGCGCCGAAGGTCGGCGATCTCGCTTGTCCACCAGTAGACTGCGCCACGACGGCGTCGTCCACCACTCTTGGTCATAGACGCGTCACATGCATTGGTAATGGCAGCCATGAGGCTCGTTGCCATCTCTTCTGCGGGTCCGGGAGGTACCGCGGTCCCGGCCATCATAACTGAGAGACACTCTGTGTCAAGAGTGCGGGCATTCCACTTGGAGCTTTGGCGCGTCGAAGGTCTAGGCGGTCTGGCGGTCTTTATCTCGAACACGATGGCCTGGTGGTCGCTGTGCGTGTAGAGCTCGCTTACGGCCCATGATGTAATTTGGGGAGCGAGTGTATCGCTGGCGAAAGTGAGGTCGATGACCGAGTAGCCCAATGGACCGGTGAATGTTGGCATATCTCCGGTGTTTAGGAGTACGGCTTCAAGGGCGGCAAACGCGTCAAGGAGAGCGGTGGCGGTATGTGTGTGTGTGTGTGTGTGTGTGTGTGTGTGTGTGTGTTTTTTTTTTTTTTTTTTTTTTTCTACTCCCCATGTGGTACCTCACCGGGACCATCGTTAGACATTACTTCGGTGAGGACCGGGGCAGGGCATTTCTGCCACGTCGGTGGTTGGTCGTTTTCCATACATCCCCCATCCATCGCATAGTGATATGCGACGATTAGGGGTTCAGGGACCCATCGTTATTGTGTGCGTTAGCACTTATTTCATCTTTTTGGGTCCACCCCCGCTCGCTGTGCAACGATTGGGGGTTTTCCACGCTTCGGAGGGCGGACTAGCCAGCCATGGGCCTATATTTTAGGTGGAATCCGAACCACCCAGGCCCGAGATCAATCTCATCGAGAGAGAAAAGTCACAAGTGACAGTTTTCTCCGACGAGGCTTGAACCCAGGCCCTAACGACACTCTCAGATTCAGTAAACAAAGGCGCGATGCCTTTACTCACTGAGCCATCGAGGCGTATGTGTGTGTGTGTGTGTGTGTGTGTGTGTGTGTGTGTGTGTGTGTGTGTATGTACGTATGTCCGAAGCAAAATCTCGAAAATGTTATGGTTGATTGTATAAATTTCAATTACATTCATTGTCGTTTGTAGTAATAATAAGGCTAGAAAAAGGTTTTTGGCAATACACGGGGAAAAAAAATTTTTTTTCGATTTTTTGAATTTTTTTTTTGTAAATTTGAAAAAAAATTTTTTTTTTATTTTTTCACGTATAATTGCCGGAATTATCTCAATTTTTAAAATCATTTAAAATAAAAATTAGAATGAGGAAGCACTTTGCCAATAACTTGGCAGCGGTTTTTTACTTGGGCGGTCGCGCGTGTGTGCGTGTGTGTGATTGCGTAGCGTGGATGTATGAGTGAGAAAGGAGGAATTGTTCGCAGCAGAATTGTTGTATGATTAGTCGTAGAGATCGGAGTAATTATTGTAGCGAGTACCTTGGACGTTTCGAGCATACGTGGCGCGTTTCAGGCCTATGCGTGGCCATTTTTGCGAAGCGGTACTTCCGCCTTGGACGCTCGTGCGAGAGCAAGCGAGGCGCTTATCGTCTTGGTCGTGTGCGACCAAATCGCGCATCTGCTAGCGCGAGCAGAGCAAAGGCGTCGACCGTATTTCGGAGAAACGGGCCGATTGCGCGCAGTGCAATCACACGGCACTTGATCGGGACACGCGTCGGGCTAGCGTTGTAACCCGCGCGTTTTCCCTTGGACTCGCGTATTATTAATTATTTCCCGATGTACGAGATGATGATAGCGACGAGACAGGTTGTGCGATAGCGAAAGGAAGCGCGATGGCAGCGATGATTGTATGAGTGATAGTTGAAGGTTGGAGTTAAATAAAGAAAGATTATTTGTGTGCAAAAGTACATTTTCCGTCGTATTTTCGCGACCCTCTCTCACCTCTTTTCAGCTTGGACTGCCGAAGCTCGCGGCGCACTTGGTGACGGCTCGACCCCTTCTGAGGTAAGACTCAACGATAGGCTACCCGGAGCCTCTGTGAATAAATAATACGACGGCAGGCCGAGCATGGGCTAGGGCCCAAAACCTCGCACGTCGCAAGATGTAAATAGTTATGCGTATGCTACAGTGTGCTGTAAAAGTGTAAACGCGTCAGTTTGTGTAACCGATATAGTACGTTTCATACATGTTTCTGTTGTTGTCGTGTGTTGCGACCCGTCGAACCCACTGGGGGGGGGGGGGGGGGGGGGGGGAGTAATGTAGGTATCGCACCTGTCACGAGCCGTGTCATGACCGTGTCGGGCTGTATACGCGAACGCCCCTAGCAAGCGCCGTAGCGCCGAGCACACAACTGTAGCTCAGATATTTAAGAGCAGTCGCCAGAGCCACACGCTTTTACAAGCGCGCTCCGAAACCCAAATATAAGCCGTTAAGTTTCATCAAAGTGCTGCCTACTTGATTTCATCACCTTCTCCTCTACCTCCGGCAACCGTCTTCCTGGCCTGTGTGAATAGCCAGGTCGAACGGCAGGGACAAATATTTACAGACATATACTCGTATTTAATGTGCACTAAATATATTATCACCCTTACCAATTATACAATTCAATGCAATATGAATGTAATTTACTCTAATTGTTTATTCAAAACTAAATTAAACTAATTTAATCATCAACTCAGATACTGCGATTCGATCTGCTAGCTGGACATTTAACAATAAGTATAAACAAAAGCGCAACGATATAAGTATACTTACCAACAGAGATTCGTGTTTATCAAACAAATAAAAATTGAGAAGGGATTTATCATAAAAAAATACTAAGAATAATAAAATAATAATGAACATTTTTATTAAAAATAGTCAAAAAATTTTCTTTCATACAAATTTTATGAATGTTTCATATGAAATTATTTTCGCGCGTTATGATTGTCTCGCTCGACTCTATGTTGTGAGACTGAGCCGCTGCGGCGCTACCGGTATTTTTGGCCATAGAATATGACCTTAAAATCGTGGTCAAAAAAACGCTGCTGTACACTTCCCAAGATAGATAATTCATCTCAGCGAATAATTTTTCTGGAAAGTAAAGAAATTTTTCTTGATTTAAACAGCAGGATTTCCGCTGAGTTTAGATCGCTGGGTTGATAATTAACTCTAAAAAATATTATTAATTACAACATTAAAGTATGCTCTGAGTGCGATAGTTGATAGATAACATAGGCCGCGTTTTTTGTTTCTAGAGGAAGCTCTGTGATAGGCTTGAAAACGAGATTTTAAATAAGGCGTCGTAGGACAATTTAATTTACATATTCGTAAACAAGATTGAATATCCAACACATTTCCGAATGTATGTGTGTGTGTATGTGCTTGTGTATGTACGTACGCAACAAAATCTCAAGAACGAAACAATGAATCGTGTCCAATTTTTTTCTCAGAACGGACGAAACTGAATAACAGTTGAGCGACGGAAACAGTTTAGGCGTTGTCACGTTGCCGACCACTAGGGGAGAGTGGGGCAACTGTGGCATGTGGGGCAACTGTGGCATCTTGTTTTTTTCAATTAAAATGACTTAATTAAAAAAATTTTTATACACAAATTATTCAAATGGACTTGTAACAATCGATTTGTATATAAAAATTTTTTTAATTAAGTCATTTGAATTGAAAAAAACAAGATGCCACAGTTGCCCCACATGCCACAGTTGCCCCGCTCTCCCCTACACCGGAGACGACGTCGGCTAGTACGATAACAAGCGGGAGCGCGACGGTCTCGACGTCCTTGATTGATGAAGGTTTTTATTAGGGCCCTGAGGTATAACTACATGGGACCTAACAGCAATTTAAAAGTACAATTGGTCGGTAGAATAAATATGTAAACAATTCAACAGAAATTAACAGAATTTATACAAAACAGCTTATGATAGCAAGAAGTAAAAAGTAAGTATGCCACTGCACAATGGCACTTGGCAATGAGTCCCTCTCTCAATTTTTGAAGTTCAACAGAAGGATGAAAGCAGACACCGGCCTCTCAACCTGTATCGCTGCAGTCACTCGATCTCATCGCACTATAAGAGGAGAGGAGTGAAAAAGAATAAGGATGGAATTTTTGAAGATGAGTGAAGATGAAATAAAAAGCAGAAAAATATGCGGTAGGGGAAACGAGCTTTATAGCCGAACATCAGATGTCGGGGGCTCACTATTTTGAAGTGGCGCACCACTATGAATTTTATCAGGTCCGCTGCTTGCAGCAAGCTTGCAACTCAAGCTAGCCAAGATCCGTTTCCGAGTGCACGTGGAACACTGGCCGTCCTGGCCCAGGCTTTGCTAACACGTTGAGACCACGCATTAATGGGTGAGGGCATTGCGTTCTGCGAGCAGTTTCGATTGTTTGACGCCAAAATCGATAAATATTACATGGGAGCACGGAGGAAGCATTAATGTGCTCTTCGCTCTTGATTCCAAATAGCTACCTCTTCAACGTCGCTCATAAGCTCCTTACGCATAGAAGCAAGTTCATCGTTGCAAGTCACCCGGAGCTCCTCTGTCGCAGCTGACTATTGACTCAAAGCATCCGTATGTTGTGTCTGAATTTTCTCAAGCAGAGACAAACGATGAGAAACCTCCTCAAAATATCTGTCAAAGCGTTCGAAAATTCTTTTCTCGAATTGCAACAGGCAGCTGGCTAATACATGGCCACGCTCATCAGAAGTATTCTTGTCCATTTTCGGAATCACAGGAGAGATGCACACGAGCTGGATAGATGATCACCCGTGATACAACGGCAGATAGAAGAGACGAGCAATTCTGGTGTTTCTGCGCTACTATGCGACGATAGCGGCAACAATTGTTGAAGATGAATGTAATGATAATGATGAGAGACACGAGTGAAAGGCAAAAATAGTGGGGTTTGAAGGAACACGATTGCGACAAGAAAGGAGCAGAACAAACGATATAGGGGAAGGCTTACCACTTCCTACTGAGCTGGTGTAGATCGAGTAGAGAGATGTTGAACTTGGTGTCACAATATTATGATCGGCGCAGAGAGCAAAAGTCAGGTCCAGCGCAGATTAGCTAGTATAAGCAGAGGGGAGGGAGATGGTCCACGGAAGAAATGTTCTTCTGATGTTTCGAGAATTCTAACCTCGAAAGAATTTTTAAAAGCAAAACAAGATAAACCCTAGCTCAGAGGGTGAGTCCAAGCCGAAGAACTCATGTAATGCAGGAGCCACTGGGTACCTCGTCCGCCTGAAATATCAAAAACACTCGAAGGAGTGGAAAAAACAATAAAAACCAGCACTATAAACGGAACACCACAAAAACACGTCTGCTCGTACTTACAGAGAAAAAGAGAGAGAGAGAGAGAGAGAGAGAGAGGAACGCGTGCAGGACGCTGTTGACGAGCGCTAAGTCTCGGAGCTCGACGAAGCAACGCGCCGTGCATTGCAGGCTCGTTGCAGTTGTATGCTGCTCCTACTAGTTCGTGGCAATTTCCTGCCCCGTCTAGCTCGCATCAACAAGTTCAAGAAAAAGCTAGGAAGCGAGCTGGTAGAAGCTCTGCCCAACTTCACCAGGGGGTAGTAGCAGGACGCGTGAATAAGTCGCTGAAGCAAAAAGTTATCAAGATTATCGCCAGTGGAGGGGTCCCCCAGCCACAATAAGCGAGGCCCAAGAAGAGTCGCCACTTATATCATGGCACTCTTTTTGGCGAGCTTGCATGAGCGTATTGATCTACATTAGCGCTTGCTTTGACGGTTGGGAGTCTGGACACTTTGCCGTAGATTGCCATCGGCCATGAAACAGAATATACAACGTCAGCTGGGACGGAGCGAGCGCTCGATCAACTAGTGCGAACGATGCAGCTCTCCCTGGCATTTGATTCTGGGCCGTGCGGTCGGAGTTCCTTGTCAACGACGACGCAAGCGAGCGATGCAGTGAAGGCTGGGACCCAAGATAAGAGACGACTGTCCTGTTCAGGCTTGCTAATTATCTTGAACATCGTTTTGATAACATCAACAACATTTTTAGTCGCAGCAGAATCAATGAAAATTATTTTTGTTATGATCTATGTAGCCTGTAAAAATGAAAATTCTATAATTTTTTTTATTATTAAATCTTTGTTTCTTTTTGTGTAGTTATCGACAACCACAGTGGTGACAAAGGAGATCGAAGAGGTCATTCTCATACACTCACTCTGGATCAGCAAAGTTCATCGATTTTCGACGGCAACATACAAGAACGTAGGGTACGTGGTCAGAAAAGTCCACCATCCATTTCAATGATAATTTTGGCTTCATAATCGGAATGAAACCAGGTAAAATTATTTATAATTATTACGAGTGACATCTAAAAAAATGCTGCTTATCGATGTAACATTAATACTAATTAAATATTTCGTCAATCGTAGCGATATCGAAGCAAACTACTGATCGGCAAAAGTCACCTGTAATTTGCGGCATAAACTGCCTCGCAGCGTAGTGGCATAAAAGTTCCGGCTTCTCCCACCGGCGATCAGTGGCAACGAAATGATCCATAAATCCGGCAGCATGTCAAAGACCAACGTCAGTGACGCTTTTTCAGAGTGAGGAAAATCAATTCTGCTTTAGTCCAAACCCAAGGTACTTGCTTAGTGCACCAAGTCAATAATAAACCTCAACCACAAATTTTTTCGAGATTCTAGACATGTTTTTGATTGAATGTGACACCGAACAGCCCGCACAGACTACAATATCAATAATTGAGCTTACCGACAATTTTCCTCAATAGAAACACCAGGTTATTCACTGAGTGCAGAGGGACAATAATCTCGGACGTGACGATCAAATTCATGCAGTCAATGTTTTTTTTTATCAACTGCAATACCGGATTGCTCGCTCGATTCATCGGGTCGATAATTAACCTTGGTCACGATTGTAGTGAGTAAGATGACGTTTTTTAGCTCAAAAGCAATATTGGTTTGATCGCTCAGTTTCGAAGGTAGATAATTAATCTCGGCAAAATTTTTCCGTGGATGTAAAAAAAAGTTTCTTTACTTTCTTTACGTTGACTACAATGACAGGGTAGCTGTTGAGTGCAGAGGGGTCGAAAATTAACCTCGACCACAATTTCTTTCGAGATTTTCGACGATTTTTCGCTTGCACGTCACACCGTATAGACTGGACAGTTCCCAAGATAAATAATTCATCTCAGCGAATAATTTTTCTGGAAAGTAAAGAAATTTTTCTGGATTTAAACCGCAAGGTATCCGCTGAGTGCACCGGATAATTATTAGTCTTGGCAAGGGGTTTTTCGAAAAAGTGAACGTTAATTAATTCAAATGCAGCAGCATATTGCCAGCTCAGTTCCCCAGATCAACGATCAACCTCAGCCATGATTTTTTTTTTAAAAAGGTGTCATTTTCTTCTCGAAAAACTCGGGTACCCAAAAATTCGAGTACTTGCGGACTTGAACTCGAAAAAAAATTTGACTCCATCGATTGGACTTTTTCGGGTACCCACACACCCATGTTACGATACCTAGGTACCTGCTAAGTGTGTCAGGTCATCAACTTGGACAACGATTTTATTAAAAAAGTCAACTTTTTTTGCTCAATTGCAACACAGGATTGTCCGCTCGGTTCTCAAGCTCGAACATCAACCTCAGTCAATTTTACCATTATCTAAACGTTTTTTGCTCAAATGCAACCACGTACCACCCTCTCGGTTTCCAAGATCGATGATTAACTTCGGCGACAGTTCCCACAAGCAGGTACAGACAAATTTTCTTGAAAACATCTCCATCTTCGGTCACGATTTTTTTAAAAAAAGTTGACTTTCTTTGCTTGAATGTATGAGTAGGTTGTTTGTTCTGTAACCTGGATTGATAATTAACTCTGGCTCTCCGTGCAGAAAATACTATTGATTACAACATTAAAGTATGCTCTGAGTGCGATAGTCGATAAATAATCCTCCTCCTAATAAGCTCTGTGATAGGCTTGAAAAGGAGATTTTGAACAAGGCGTTGTAGGACGATTTAATTTACATATTCGTAAATAAGATTGAATTTCCAACAAATTTTGATTATTCACTAAGATACAGCTGTTTCCGTGAGCCATTTTCGTATACTTTGCGTGTTAACTTTTTTCTTCTTTTGCGTTTTCTGGCGTCTTACGTTTTTACAAAGTTGTCATAACATTCAGAGAGTACCGATTGAGTTACAGCACCAGGGTCGCGTATACTTCTTCAGAACATCAATGGTTACGGTCACAACCTCGGGTGAGGTAATCAAAAACATAGGTCACTTTCAACCAGCAGATTCATGATGGAGGTCACAAAAAAATGTAAAATGAAAAAAAAATGTGCTTAAGTGTTTGTGCAGGATGACTTAAGGGTTGGATAGACTTAAGGGTACAACAAGTTCTCGCCCAAGATCTTGGTCTAGATCTGGTCTAGATCTGTTAACTAGAACTAGAGCTAGATCTGGTACTAGAACTAGAGCTAGATCTTGAATCACATCTTGCATGATATTTTCACCTGAGATAAAGAAGTGTGTAAAATTTGGTAATGATCGACTGAGAAGATTCTGAAATTAATTGTTCGCCATTGAAAAATCACTTTACGAAGACGATGCGTGTTTCAGGAAAAAGGACTAAAAATTAAAAACAAATGTATTTAAATACTTTTCTTCACCCCCAACATCGAGCAATAAATAGTATGTAAATATAATAAAGGAACTGAAAAATGGATGATGAAAATAGCTTTCTTTTTTTTTCACCGATAATAGTTTAAGGAATACTGTGCTCAGAGGGGACAAATCCATGTCAAGCCCATATAAAAAATTTGATCTTTTTGATATTTGGCTGAAAAATTTGTGAGAGAGCTTCTAAAAAACAGTCTTTCGGATCATAGATTTTCAATACTGAATCTCCAATGGAGAATTTGCTGCAAACGGGGGGACACTTAAGTTTTACCATTAGTTTTTCAAATTGTTTAGCACGTGATCTGAAGATTCAATAGACATCATTATAATATTGTCGCGAGATGACTATTACTTTTAGTGTTTTTTTCATTATGATCCGGTTTTCTTTGGTTGTTGACTCGTAACTGAAGAGGCTGAAAGGTCTAGGAAAATGGTGACTTAATTTTATAATTAGATAATAATATAAATTGTAATGGAGTTACAGGGCACAGCTTGGCCGAGCGAAGTCGCGTCACCCAAGCGTCGAAACGGGCATGTGTGAGTGCGTGTGTGCATGATTGTCGCACGTTTCAGGTAGCAGCGCGAAGAAGATGCAGTCACGTGGGTCCGAAGCGCCGTTGAAATTCGGCGAGAACAGCAGCAGTACGCCCAAGCGGGTAGATTGATTTGAGCCGCGCTTTGGCCAGGAGCTCGCAAGAGAGAGTCAATTATCTCACAAGCATAGCTACGCAGCCGGACGGAGTCCGCTGCGTGTTCGTTCGATACGAACACGACCGAGTTGGGCGTGAAGAAGCCCTGAGGCTTGACCTGTATAAAGCGTGTGTTCGCCTGTGATTGAAGTTGTGATTGGGCTGGTGATCGACCAGGTGAAGCAAGCAATGCAACTTGTGAAGCCTTGTGTAGGCTTAGAAGCAACGCCCAAGGAGACGCCTGGATTTGGCTTGAAGATCTCCCGGAAGTTGAGCCGGTGAGACGCTGTTAGAAGGCAACGACCAGCAACGAGGATCAACTTCAGACGCCGAAGAAAGAAGATAGTTTAAGGTACTTGGTCGGCGCGTGCGAGAGTGTGCCCGGAAAAGGATATGATGTGTGATTGAATATGCGAATATTGACCGAGTTTTAAGCGGCGCGAGTAACGCGGGCAAGATAAGGCCCACGGTCTGACGCGGATCGCCCGAAAACGCGACGCAACGCGTAAAGTAAGACCTCGTGGATAGTGATTTGTAAATTAACGATTAGTTGTAAGGAATAAAGTATTTTGTTTGATTGAGAATCGCTCGTATTGTTTGCCAAGCCCCGAAAGGCCCATTTTCTGATCCGAAGGCCCAGGACGGAGTGAAGGATTCACCAGCAGCGGGCCCAACTCAATGAGAGGCTCGAACCTCTTCGCGAGATACGGTAAGGCCGGGCGGGTCCCGGAATAAAAGTATTTCGACGGCAACGCGATGCAGGGCGAATAAGGAGACCCAGTAGTTGCCCGTCACAAAATGCAATAATAATCTATTTCATTTTATTATATAATATATAACAAATTTAATATTTTATATTATGATGATAATGTAATTGATGTTTTGATTGTCATTTTTATTAAAATAGTCGAAAGCTTGTTTCATTATTTTTCAAAATTAGTTGGATATTTTATAGCTAGATATCCTCAAGCAAAAAATTATCTAAAACTATACTCATCATCATAGCTTTACGTCATTTTTTAGAGTTTTAAAATATGAATGTACTCACAAAATGGTGAAAAACATAATACATTGTAACTGTCTTTCTTTTCGTCTTCGAGAATAAAATTTATGTGTATCTTTAGCATAAAACGGAATCCCAGTTGCAGCTCCAAAACTTGGACTTGAAGGTGCCAGTGGGGATGATTCGGTCAACATCTTTGATTTTTGGGGAAAGTCAATAAATCTGCAATTATAAATGTGTGATGATTTTTTTAATGCAAATTGAAAAGCATTGGCCGATTCTCTGTGAAGTCGAATGGACAAAAAAATTTTTTTCTGCAAATATGAAAAACTTGTTTTACGATGTCGGATTTGTCCCAAAAAAATGTTAGAATAATTGAGGCCTCCTGTGACCCTTTTTAAGAGGCCCAAAGTTGGCCATTTTAGCGTTTTTTCGAAATTCATGAAAAAACACAAATATTCAAATAATTCCTAGATTAAAGTAGAATGATTCAAAAGTAAAAGTGATCATGAGCTTTTTTGTTGAAAAATGTCCAAATTTTTAGAAAAATCATTTCAAAATTATTGGAGCAACCTGTGGGGTTATTAAACGGAAACTACTTGAAAAAACCGCTGCCAATGTATTGGCAAGTAGCTTCCTCATACTTTTTTTTAACTTGAAAATAATTTGGAAATATTAATATCATCTTTTCTAATTTGTTCACAAAACAGTTTCAATCATAAATTATTTCTGTTTGTGGAATCAATTGCCAACGTTTTTCTCTTTGATACATAATTTTTATCGAATTTTTTCACGATGACGTAACAATTAAGGTAGTTCGATCAAAAAAAAAATAATTTTCATACCAGCGGCCCGAAAGTGACTACTTCCCTGCCGCTGCGCAAAGCGGGAAGAGCGATTTTCGGGCACTGTGTATGAAAAATAGTATACAGGCCTATGCCACGAAAAAATAAAGCCCCAGAGCACGTGTTCGCTGGGCTTCGCCTCGGACACTAATTACACGTACTCTGGGACTTTTCTGTTTTTCGCGGCCTAGGGCAGTAATATACTATGGGAAATATTAATATCATCTTTTCTAATTTGTTCACAAAACAGTTTCAATCAAATTATTTCTCAACCAAACGATACGAAAAAGAAAAATTTTTCCCGAAAAAAAAATTTTTTGTTCGTTTATCGCTAAATCAAATTTTCTGGTTTCATCCTTAATCCATCTATTAACAATGTTTTGACACATCATAAATTTTGAATACAAAACAACACAAACTAAGAAAAAAGAAAAAATCATAAAAACCAAATTTCATTTTCAAAACGTAACTTTTCACACTTACAGTGAATCTTTACACATTTTATCTTAAATCAGAGGTTAAAAGCTCTTTCTTAAAAAAAGTATTACTTTTATCAAAGAAGATAGATACTAGGTATAGAAGTCCACTTCCCTGTACCAAAGTGACGACAATTTTTGGCTTCAGTAGTCATAGTACTGAAGTCATGAGATGGATGGCACCACATGCGAATATCGATAAAGAAATAAAAAATTTTTTTGCCCGGCCCAAGGATCGAACCCCGAGCTCCGGTGCGCTAAGCGAGCAGGCTAGCCACTCGAGCAGCGGTCAAGCTACCAATGACAACTTAAATTTCTTATTTGAATTATGGCTTGCCCAAACATTATTTTAAGTATTGGTATTTTTTATTGAATATATTATAATTATCCGACATTGACAGACATTGTATCATTGAAATAAATTATAATATTAATATAAATTGTAATCGATACAATGAGTACAGAAGAACATGCTCTGTATAGTTTGTTTACGCGCAGCAGCTCTCGTGAAGGCAGTATACGAACAACAGCCGGATCATGCACGATTCTGGGAATATGCGATCAACGAACGTGTTGGAGTTTTTCGCGCGCTAACTTTTGTTGTTTATCGTCTGCATCATGTATATCAATGCTCTTTAAAGTCGTTAGTTCACAGTTTACGTTCGCACACGTCTAGTTTCGACACGTTCGTTGGACAATTCTGATCTCACTTCGTTGGTTTTCTACTCTTTTTGCATCTTTGTTGTAATTATTAAGATATTATCATTACTTGTTTAGATTTTCGCCGCTAGGTGGCGTCTACTTGACCCGCCGCAGTACCCGCATGAAAGCGAATAAGGCCGCGAGCTTATAAGCAAGCCCGCTCTCGCTATAGTATATATACGATCAACTGATCGAACGGGTAACTTGCTTGCAAGTTGTTCTGTTCGACGAGTGGGTCGTGGTAGCGAAGTGTTTACATTTCGAGTCGCCGTGCAACTCGGAGTTGACTTGGTCGGAGAACTCATTGAGTTTTCGGCACGCCGAGTCATCTCCTGGAGTTGAATGGTTGGAAGGCCTGGCCTTCGATCGCCATTACCACGATTCGTCGAGCCGGAGCAACGCGTGAGCGAGTGTACCACACGAGAGCTTGAGAGCTTGCAAGCTCGAGACAGTTTCTCAGTAACGGCGACAGCCAAACGGTTAATTTATAGTTTAAATAAATTGAGTTTACGAACGCTAAGTGTTGCGAAATCTAAGATTTCTTTTGTAAACATTTGTCAATACATCTATATTTTCACTTTATTTCAATGCTATTGTGATTATATACTAAATAAATAGAATTATATTTCTTTAAATATACTGATATTTTTGATTTACTGATTCCTACCCACATCACAAGCAGGTTTATTATTATTTAAACAGAGAGGTTTATGTTTTTGACTCTTAATGCAAAAAACATTACTGATAATATCACGGAGCTTTGATCTAAGTATTGTGTATCTGAAGTGTAGCGTGTGAGTGAAAATGTCAACGCAAAAATGTTGTTTTCACGGTTGCGGCCGATCGAGTCAACAGGATGGTGTATCATTGCATCGGTTCCCTATTAAGCTGCCCGACATGTAAGCCTACTCTAATTGTTTTTGGGGGTCAATGCATCGATTTACCTAACTAATAATGAACTTATTTTGAAAATTAGTCGGAAATTCTCGTCTATAATTCTTGTACAGTCTCGCGATTAAATTTTTTGCTCAATTAGATATAGTTATTAATAAACATTTTTTCGGGTCTTGCAGCATAATAGAAATTATTGAAGTTGAAAAAATCAATTTCACCTAAGGTATCGTTATTAAAGATGTGTGTTTTTAATATTATCGATTTATTTTTCATTGGCATATGGCATTTTTTCACTAAAAGTGTAATAAATATAAGTTTTGCACGTCTGCTTGCTATAATTTTCTTCGGGATTCTGATTTGAAACTTTATGATCGACCTCCATTGATGCATATTCTATACTTATATTCTGCTTTTGCTTCGTACGAATCTTTTTTTTATCTACTACGAGTGATTTTCAAATTGTTTAAACTTTAAAACTCTCCCTATCTTTATAAAAAATTTCTTTTACTGGAATCTACCTATACAGTGTGTGGTGTGTTTTTTTCTATTTCAGCTATAAAGATTGGATTGCAAAAAGTGGTAATGAATCTCTGTGGTAATGAGCTAGTAACTGCAGAACAGCTTATAGCAAAAGAGTATGTAGTGAACATTTTAACAATTCTGATTTTCTTATTTATGGTGTTGGGAAAAAGTTATTAAACCTGGAGCGAAACCGCGATTTTTCGAATAGAGTTCTTAGAGTCCCCCCCATTAGCAGAGGAACCCATCGATATACCAATCACTAATTTAACTTTAGGTCCGCGTTTAAATAATTCCTGCTCATCTGCGAATAATTTTCCTTCGCGTAAATTAAAACAAATAAAATTAAATTTAACTTAACTCGTGAAAATGAAAATAAAAAAATAGAATCAATGTTTACAAACAAAACTGAAATCATTAAATAGATAATTTGACCGGTTTAAAAAGCGCGAAATTAAATTAACTAAAGAGGACGTAATAAACAGCGCAAGCCAATTTATAAAAGATAAAAATTTAAAATTTTTAAAAATGCAACTAAACCATTCAAAGCGGTGTAAATGTGAAAAGACGAAAGCAATTTTCTTTGAGTCTTTATTATAAATCTCCTGAAGCTTATAAATATTTAATTAATATATTTAATCTTCCGTGTCTTTCTAAAATTTATGAATGGGTAAATAATATCAGTTTAGACCGGGTATTAATAATAATTTAAATGAACAATTAAAATTAAAATTAGAATCCAAAACTTTTCTCGAAAAATCAGGCGTTCTAATGTGGGATGAAATAATGATTAAGCCGGGATTAGAATATAATAGCAAATACGATATTCTTGAAGGTTTCCGTGATCTAGGTTTAGATTTAAATGATCTCCCTAAAGACCCGATAAGTGGTGATATCGCTACGCATTTTTAGTGTTTATGATCGGTGGGTTGATTTATAATTGGAAACAGCCTTTTTTATGTTCCTTGTGCTGGCACTGTTCCAGCCCTTAAATTAGTAGTTTTAATTAAAAAGGTAATAGAACTTGCCTTTGAGACAGGTTTTGTTATTCATCACATGGTTTGTGACCAATCATCAAGCAACCGATCGGCCATAAAAAAATTGGGTATAACTCTTGAAAAACCGTATTATGAATTTGAAAATAATGAGATTACCTTTGGATTCGATGTTCCCCATATTTTTAAGACTATTAGAAATACTTTAATTAATAATAAATTTAAAGTAAATGGTAATATTATTTCTTGGATGCCTATACAAAAGCTCTATGAGCTTGAAAAAGGTAAATCTTGTAAGGCAGCACCTAAATTGACTGAAGATCACATTTTTCCTAAAGCCTTTTCAAAAATGAAAGTCAAGTTTGCCGTTCAAGTCTTTAGTATTCGGTTAGTGTGCTTTAATGTCAGCAACTATCAATAAAGAGATAGGTTTGAATCTTGCCGATCTCGAAATAGCTGCTGCTACATCCGATTTTTGTGGTAAATTGAATACAATTTTTGATTGTCTTAACGCTCGAACTTTTCACGAATCCAATCCTAACAGGAGAGGATTATCAGAAAATACGAATATGAAAGACGAATTAAATAAAGCTTTGGTTTGGATAAATTCAATTGAGGATAGCAGTAATTCACCCGCCATTTTTAGTTTAACTTTGACTATTAAAGGTATTCTTTTATTGTGGGAGAAACTCAAATCCAAAGATGTTGCGTATTTGTTAACGTCACGTTTGAATCAGGATAAGCTTGAGAATTTTTTCGGTTTTCTAAGAGAACGTTGTGGTTACAACGATAATCTAACGCTTACTCAATGCATTAAAATATGCAGTATGCGGTTCTTATCACTTACTTGTCCCGGCGGTTGGGACGAATTGTGAGGGTGACGATGCTAAGCTTTTAATTTCTAACTTTAATTCTTTTAATCGTGACGAATCGGGTAATTTAAATGAATCGATAAATGAAGAAGTAGAAAAATGGTTCGCGAATAATAATATGTACGTCGAAGCAGACGAGCAGACTACCGAATTAACACACGACACAAAAGACACTACATCGGACATCCCAACACCAACAATCGAAAAACAACACAAAAATACGTAACCGGGTATTTAGCTTTTAGATTACATAAAAAACACAATTGCGTCGATTGTTTCGCGACATAAATACTAACGATAAATTACAGTTAGATTCTAATAACACTTTACTATTTTTCAAAGCATATCGTCAGTACAAAGCGACATATTTGGTAGTTTGTACGTCCCTTCCGATTTACTATTTAATGTAATTACATTTTGTTATAAAATTTTTTATAATGACTTGAAAGTAAAGCTCGTGAAAAAATTAGCTAACTTTTCCTATGCTCTTCTTCGCGACGCGGTATACTTAAAATACCCAGAGTTCTGGGTTCATAATGATATTAATCACGAGCATCAAAAATGCATTTAATGCCATTTGTAATTTTGCAATTAAAATACCGTGCTAAATGGATGAGCAAGGAATATCGAGCCTCTAAACGAAAATACTTAGATACGTCCAAACCTAATCCTAAATTAAGAAAGCTTTGTCAAGTTTAGCGTGTTTTTGTATTACTTTAAAAATTATTATTTTTATTTTTGCCAGGAGCAAGGCGCTGACCACGACCACGCGTCGACAAGTCAGTACTGCCACCGGGCACAGAAGACCAATCAAGCCCGCCGATGATGAGATACTACAGCTAAACCTCAATCATTGGCAAGGCTGCTCAGGACCTCCTGAGCCAAACCATTCTCGAGCAGCGCATCAACGTGGCCGTAGTGTGTGATCAGTATAAGAACTTAGATCCACCTTAAACATGGCTGGCCGATGCCAACACCCAAGCCGCGATCTGGGTGCAGGGAGGGGGCATGGTGCAGGAGCGCCAAGCAAGAGCGCGTCCCTTTTTCACCTGGGCCCGAATCAACGGAATCTACTTTTTCAGTGTCTACGCACCACCAAGACTCGCTGATATAGAATTTTCCGCTCTTCTCACCAACATTATCGAGGAAGCCTGGAACAAGAGGCCGCTCATCGTCGCGGGCGATTTCAACGCCTGGTCAACCCAGTGGGGATGCCGAGTGACGAGACAGCGTGGCACCATCCTCCTAGACGCGCTCGCCACCCTCAAAGCTGCACTGCTAAATACCGGTGACACACCAACATTCGCCGGTGCACTGGGCTACTCGGTCATCGACCTCACCATCGACAGCGACACACTCGCTCCCCGAATAACATCATGGACCGTAAGCGAGCTCTACACGCATAGCGACCATCAAGCTATCGTGTTTGAGTTAGAGACTGTCAGACAACCTAGACCTACGACGCGCCAAAGCTGCAAATGGAACGCACGCACCCTCGACTCAGAGTCCCTCTCAGTCATGATGGCCAATGCTGCGGTTCCACCCGAGCCCACAGAAGAGATGGCAACGAGGCTCATGACCGCCATTACCAGTGCATGTGACGCGTCAATGGCCAAGACAAGTGGACGACACCGTCGTTGCGCGGTGAACTGGTGGACAGGGGAGATCGCCGACCTCCAGCGCTCATGCCTGCGAGCGCGAAGGCTCGCCCAGAGAGCGCGCGGTCGGCCAAATGAAGGCGCCTGCCAAGCGAGCTATGCCTCCGCAAGACGTCTTCTGCGCGCTGCTATCAGGACCAGCAAGCGCCTATGCTGGAGCAAATTGTGCGATGAGGTCAACGAGGACGTATGGGGAAAACCATACGAGACTGTCATGTCCCGTCTCAGAGGACCGAGAGCAAATTCCCCAAGCTCACCGTTCATGGTGCGCCGCATAGTGGCTCTCTTCTCCCGTGTGCCTGACGAGCCAGCTCTGCCACCACTCCAAGCAGGAGCAATTGTACCAGCCGTCACCATGGAAGAACTCCGAGGAGCATGCAGGAGGATCAAGGATAACACTGCGCCTGGGCCGGACGGAGTACCAAACTCCGCTATCAAGATCGCCATTGCCACGCACCCTGACATCTTTTTGCAGGTGTACATGGCGTGCCTGCGGACCGGTGTCTTTCCAGCGTGCTGGAAAAGGCAGAGGCTTGTCCTGCTGCCAAAGCCAGGCAAGCCCCCGAGGAACCATCGTCGTACAGGCCGCTCTGTATGCTTGACACAGCGGGCAAGATTCTCGGAAGAATCATCTGCGACCGCCTCGAAGCCACTACTGAGAGACCTGGGGTCCTCTCAGATCACCAGTACGGCTTTCGGAAGGGGCGATCGACGATCAACGCCATCGAGAACGTCATCGCCACCGCCCGAGAGGCCATCGCGAGCAAGAGATGGAACCGCGGCACCAAGAAGTACTGCGCCGTCGTCACCCTTGACGTGAGGAACGCGTTTAATTCGGCTCGGTGGAACAACATCAACGCCGCGCTACGCCGAATGCGCACGCCGGAGTACCTGCTGAGAATAGTCAGCAGCTATCTCTCGGCAAGGGTGCTTGACTACGATACGGACGACGGATCAGAGTCCTACAGAGTCACAGCAGGCGTTCCGCAAGGGTCTGTCCTGGGGCCAATCCTGTGGAACGTCATGTACGACACCGTTCTGCGCCTC
The DNA here is from genome assembly GCA_034770305.1 of Trichogramma dendrolimi. Lineage (NCBI taxonomy): Eukaryota > Metazoa > Arthropoda > Insecta > Hymenoptera > Trichogrammatidae > Trichogramma > Trichogramma dendrolimi. Next base: position 178,354 of record JAPMIB010000192.1, read on the forward strand.
AACTTCGGAGGCAACGTAAAGATTGTCGGCTTCGCTGACGACATCGCTTTGGTGGCCAAGCACCTGTGGCAGATCTAATACGATCTAAGCTCTACCATCGAGGAGGTTCGATGCGCGCTTCACGAGCTCGGCCTAAACGGCTGATCATAAGACCGAGGCCCTACTGATCACTAGCAGGAAGAAAATGGAGACCATCACCATCACAGTGGGCGACTGCAGCATAAGGTCGTCCCCCTGCATCCGCTACCTGGGCCTACACATCGACTCCAGGCTGAGGTTCGACCAACTCTCGAATCGTTAGCGAAAGGCAGCAAGAGTGGCTGGAGCCCTCGCGAAGATCATGCCCAACACCGGTGGGCCCAGAAGTAGGGGGTACCACCGCTGGCGCTGCTAGCGGATGAGCGAGCGCGCATATATCAGGGCCGCCCCGAGGACGTCAAGGAGGAAGAAAGAAGAGAGACGCTGAACAGGTGGCAGGACCGGTGGGACCGGGCCTCAAAGGGCCGATGGACACACCGGCTAATCCCGAACATCACGATATGGGTCGAGAGGGGACATGGAGAAGTAGACTACTATCTTACGCAACTCCTGTCCAGGCATGGCTACTTCAAAAGACATAGCCAGTGCTACGATAATACTCTTAGCGCACTCTGCCCGGCCTGCCCTACCACAATAGAAGATGCGGAGCATGCGTTCTTTCGCTGCCTGCGATTCCACGAAGAGAGGGAGAGACTCGAACAAGTCCTCTCAGAAGAAATCGAGCCTGAAAACATTGTCAGGCTCATGCTCGAAACCACAGGAAATTGGATGGCGGTAGCGTCTTTCGCGCAATCAGTCGTCTCCAGACTGAGGCAAGAGGCACAAGAGGCGTAAGAGCGATCCGGACGATGCTGTAAGAAGAAGACGATGCTTCTGGTTCCCGAACCCCTAATCACCATAAGGTGGACGGGGGATGTACGGAAAAGACACAGATGTAGCAGAGAAGCTCTATGAGCACCTGAAGTCGCACGACGACAACCTCAAATTCGTCGGGGATGAGACCCCAACACCATCGGAGTCTAACACCCCATTGTGCGCAGGCTCTGAAAAGAGCGTACGTGTGCTGAGCCACGCCGAAAACTTGCGCGGCTCGGCCGAAAAATCGATGAGGCGTCGGCCTTCGCTGACTCGAAGGGCAACCTGCACAAAAACCTGAAGAAGATGCTGCATGAGGCCCAGTCCATCTTCGAGAGCTGCTACTGGTCCCTGGACTCGGTGGAGCAGCTCTCTCGCAGCAATACAGTGGCGAGGGAAACTCAAACTTCGCCGGGTCTTGAGACCAGGAAGCCGAAGTCAGCAAGGACAACGGCATCCACGAGTGGTAGCAATGCCCCGACACCTGCCCCGAGAACCCAAGGGAAGCGGACAAATGCTGTCGCCGACCCTCAACCAGCCGACGGCGCACCGCCGAATGGCAACGGGTCCGGAGCAGGAAAAGTCGGAGGAAGAGCCCAAAAAAACTGTGGCTCCAAAAACGAAGCCCGTCACGGCCGGAACGAGGGTGACTAGGCACTCTCGCCCGGACGTGTTGTCGTTAGGCGAAGGACCCACGGTCCTACGCGGAAATTTTGAGGCTGATGAGATCGGAGCCGACGTGCAGGGCCCGGTTGGGCGAAAGCGTCAACAGAATCCGGCGCGGTGCCACCGGGGACCTGTTGCCCAGCTCAACAGGGCATCGGGCGACGCTGGCCAGCTTGGCCAGAAGTTAAACGATGTCCTGAAAGGGCTGGGCACGGCGACGGCTCGAACGCATGTGACCACAGTCGAAATCAGAGATTTAGACGAGGTCACAACGAAAGCTGAGATCTGCGAGGCCCTCCAGCGTCAACTGGATGGTGCAACTCAGCTGTCTGTCGAGTGGTCAAGTCTCTGCGTAAGGCGTACGCAGGGACCCAGAAAGCTGTGGTGGCTTTGCCGGACGGCCTGGCCACCAAGGCAATCAAGCTGGGGCACATCCGAGTTGGATGGGTCAGCTGCAGGATCCGGGAGAAGGCTGAGGTCCTTCGGTGCTACCGGTGTTGGGAGCCTGGACATACAGCAGCCCGATGCAGCGGACCCGACCGTAGGCACTGCTGCCATCGGTGTGGTCAGGAGGGACACGTGGCCAACATCTGCCAAAACGTGCCATCCTGCATCCTCTGCAGTGCTGACAGTGCGAAAACCCACGCTCCGATGAGCTTGGGCTGTCCGCTTATCAAGAAGTACCTGCAACGTCCACAATGATCCGTGTCCTCCAACTCAATCTCAACCACTGCGAGGCTGCCCAAGATCTAGTCATGCAGACGGTGAGGGATGAAGATGAGGATCGACGTGGCAATCTTGTGTGACCAGCACAGACCCCTCAAGTCACCATATACCTGGATATCTGACGCCGTTAACCAAGCGGCGATCTGGGTGTGTGGGTGGGTGCCAGTGCAACGGCGCTCCTCTGGAGAAAGTCGCTTTTACACCTGGGCGCAGATAGCTGGAACATACATCTTCAGCGTGTATGCGCCCCCTAGACTCTCCAATGAGGAGTTCACCAGCCTGCTGACGACATTGTTGTCGAGGCTAGAGGAAAAAGACCTGTCCTCATTGCTGGCGACTTCAATGCATGGTCAACGGAGTGGGGCAGCAGGACGACCAGACCTCGGGGTGAGATGCTGCTCGACGCACTCGCTCCCTTGGACGTTCTCCTGCTCAACACCGGTTCGGATCCGACATTTGTTGGACCACGGCGAGGCTCGGTGGTTGATCTAACCTTTGTTAGTGACTCGCTATCTAGCCGAGTCAGTTCCTGGCGGGTTAGTGACGTCTACACCAACAGCGACCACCAGGCTGTTGTTATGAGATCCTTCCCACGGAGAGCCGTAGTGTTGGCCGCGCTCCTGCAGGTCTTGCAGGTGGGGCGCGAAAACCCTGGATATTGAGTGTTTTGCTGAAATGGTGTCTTGTGGAGGTCCCCAGAGGACATGGTCGAGGAGCTCATGTCATCGATCATGAGCGCCTCCCACCACACCGGATCTGGTGCGTCGAGCGGTGTCCACACTGTTTCCAGAAGTCATCCATCGGGAGATCAGCCCTCCACCTTTACTGGAGGAGCACTTGATCCCCGAGGTTGGCATCGGGGAGCTTCGTTGGGCGTACCGTAAGGTAAGAAATGGAGCAGCTCCGGGGCCGGACGGTATTCCCAACCTTGCCCTGAAGACTGCGGTGGAGTCATGCTTCGACTCCTTTCGCCGCGTCTTTACGGAGTGTCTTAGGAAGGGATGCTTTCCGGCTCGGTGGAAACGTCAACGGCTTGTCCTGATGTTGAAACCAGGCAACCGGCCGAGGACCCATCGTCGTATCGCCCGCTGTGTATGCTTGATACCGCGGGCAAAATCCTGGAAAGGATTATAGTCGGCCGCCTGGAAGCCCACACTGAGGGTCCCGCCGGTTTGGCGGACTCACAGCACGGATTCCGTAAAGGGCGGTCGACTGTCGACGCCGTAAGCGTACTCAGCACCGCTCGATCGGCCATCAGTGGCAAAAGATGGCATCGGGGCACCAAGGAGTACTGCGCCATCATCACACTAGACGTGAGGAACGCCTTCAATTCGGCGCGGTGGAATAACATCTACACCGCTTTGAGCCGGATGGAGGTTCCGACCTACCTGTTGCGGATCATCGCCAGCTATTTCCGCGACAGAGTGTTGGAGTTCACCACGGATGATGGCGGAAGACCTACGATGTCTCGGCAGGCGTGCCTCAAGGATCTGTACTTGGCCCCACACTATGGAATGTCATGTACGACAAGATCCTGAGGCTCGAGCTGCCGGAGCCCGCGAGAGTCGTGGGCTTTGCAGATGACATCGCGGTCACTGTAGTGTCCAAGGAGCTGCACAGGCTCGAGTTCCACGCGAACATCGCCATTCGCAAGGTGCGAGCTGCGCTCGCCAGCTTGGGGCTACAAACCGCTGACCAGAAAACAGAAGTTCTTCTGGTCACGAGCAGGAAGACGAGGGAGACCATCACCCTAAGAGCCGGCGATAGTGATATCACGTCGGTCCCCTGCATCCGGTACCTTGGCGTGCACATCGATGCCAAGCTGCGATTCGACGAACACCTTAGAATCGTCAGCGACAAGGCCAACCGGGTTGCGGGGGTCCTGCTAGGTCTGATGCCCAACATTGGAGGTCCGAGAAGTAGTCGGCGTAGGCTGTACGCCAGCGTCATCGACTCAATCCTCCTCTACGGTGCCCCAATATGGGCGGAGGCGGCGAGGACGCAGAGCTACATACGCCAGGCAAAGTCGATCCATCGACGAGCCTGTCTGCGTGTGATTTGCGGCTTTCGCACCATCTCCCATGATGCCATCTACGTTCTTGCCGGCATACCATCGCTGGCATTGCTCATCGACGAACGTTCGAGGCTTTACCATCACCGCCTCGAGAACGTCAAGAGCGAAGAACGAGCCAAGACGATTGATGAATGGCAGGGCGAATGGGCCCGCTCGGAAGGGCCGGTGGACGCACCGACTCATTCCGAACATCACTCCATGGATCGAACGGAAACACGGAGAAGTGAACTTCCATCTCACACAACTCCTGACCGGTCACGGTTGCTTCAGGTCTTACCTGTGTCGAACCTCGAACGACACAAGCGACTCGTGCCCGGTCTGTTTTCCGGCGGTGGAAGACGTCGAACATGTCGTCTTCCATTGCCCTCGATTCATGGAGGAAAGAGAGGTGCTCCATCGCCTCTTTCAAGGGCCCATGGAGCCTGAGACGTTGGTAGGGTTCATGCTTGCCGCGGAACCCAACTGGCTGGCAGTGTCCTCCTTCGCATACTCAGTCATGACAAGACTGAGGAGCGAAGAGAGGGCCAGAAGAAGACGACCGGACGATGCGGTTTGAAGAAGACGTTGAAGACGAAGAAGACGTTGAAGAAGAAGAAAACATCCACGAAGTGAGCATGTAGCTCTAGCCTCTCCCCGCGAAGTAATGCCTAACGGTGGTCCCGCGGGGAAGAAGAAGAGGCAGAAGAAAAGGATGGGTTTTAGTCGGTATTAGTAGGGAGGCACAACATCCGCCACATAACAACAGTACATATACAACAGTACACTACTCGAGTCCGACATATCCATGCGACAAACATCCCGTCGCGTGTTGAATCCGTAAAAGGATTTCCCTCCTTCCCAAAAAAAAAAAATAACGTCTTTATGAACATTAAAAATAGAATTGAACATTAAACAATTCAAGTAATTCAATCTAAAATTCGAGTAATTAAATCAAAACAAAATTTGAGTAATTCGATTTAAAAAATTCAAGTAAATCAATTTACAATAGAAATAAAAAATTCAAGTAAATCAATTTACAATAGAAAAAAAGAAGCTCTGTAAGATGTGTAACTAAAGTCACATTTAAAGGTAAAAAATTAAAAAAATAAATAAATAAAATAAACCAAATGAAACGAAAAAGTATTTGACGTTGCACCTCTGGTGTCTAAGCATATTAATACAAAAATCACCAGAAGTGCAACGTCAAATACTTTTTCGTTTCATTTGGTTTATTTTATTTATTTATTTTTTTAATATTTTACCTTTAAATGTGACTTTAGTTACACATCTTGCAGCGCTTCTTTTTTTTCTATTGTAAATTGATTTACTTGAATTTTTTATTTCTATTGTAAATTGATTTACCTGAATTTTTTATTTCTATTGTAAATTGATTTACTTTTTATTTATTTTTTTAATTTTTTACCTTTAAATGTGACTTTAGTTACACATCTTGCAGCGCTTCTTTTTTTTCTATTGTAAATTGATTTACTTGAATTTTTTATTTCTATTGTAAATTGTTACTTGAATTTTTTAAATCGAATTACTCAAATTTTGTTTTGATTTAATTACTCGAATTTTAGATTGAATTACTTGAATTGTTTAATGTTCAATTCTATTTTTAATGACACTGCCTAGCGTCGACCAATCGCAGCGCGAGAAGCAAACAGACGCTACTGAGACTAAAAACCTACGATTATCGCGCTCGCTCGCTCGCTCGTTTTTCACGGATTCACTAGTCCAACGAGACATAAGACGTTACACATCAAAAAAAACACACACACACACATACAGACATGTGACAGCAATTCGGTCTAGTTTAAGAATATGGCCGATTCTCTGTCAACTCAACCGGTCAAAATTTTTTTTCTATATCTAATATGATGAACACATTGTTTGGGATGTCAGGAATGTACAAAAAAATGTATAGAGCGATTGGGGCATTCTATCACCCTTATTCAGAATTCCAAAGTTGGCCTTTTTCGCATTTTTTCGTAATTTATCAAAGATCGCAAATATTTCATTAAGCTCTAGCTCAGTGCAGAATGACTCAAAAGTAAAAGTGCACGGAAGCTTTTTTGTTGGAAATCGTCTAAATTTTCAGAAAAAATGGGTCCCGAAGCCATCTGAGCACTCTAGAGGTTTGTACAATAGAAATAGTCAAGAAAAAACAAAAAACTCAAAATCTAATCAAGTATGATCCGGACTTTCCTTTTCTAAACTATTTAAGAAGCTTTCTCAACATGTCAACTACTCTCTTGTAAGTTTTTAGATTGGTTTGAGCATTATTACGCATTATACGAGCACAAAATCACCTTTAATTTGGTATATGCAAAAACTCTTTAAGTCCTCTAGAACCGAAGATACAGCTATTTGAAGTTTTACTGAACATCCAAGTATCATGTCGACTGGTCTATGAAAATGACCACCGAGCCGAATTAAACGCGTTCTTAACGTCGAGGGTGACCACGGCGCAGTACTTCTTGGTGCTGCGGTTCCATCTCTTGCCCGCGATGGCCTCTCGGGCGGTGGCGATGACGTTCTCGATGGCGTTGATCGTCGATCGCCCCTTCCGAAAGCCGTACTGGTGGTCTGAGAGGCCCCCAGGGCTCTCAGTAGTGGCTTCGAGGCGGTAACAGATGATTCTTTCGAGAATCTTGCCCGCTGTGTCAAGCATACAAAGCGGCCTATACGACGATGGTTCTTCGGGTGGCTTGCCTGGCTTTGGCAGCAGGACAAGCCTCTGTCTTTTCCAGCACGCGAGAAAGACACCGGTTCGCAGGCACGCCGTGTACACCTGCCAGAAGATGTCAGGGTGCGTAGCAATGGCGATCTTGATAGCGGCGTTTGGTACTCCGTCCGGCCCAGGCGCAGTTTTATCCTTGATCCTCCTGCATGCTTCTCGGAGTTCTTCCATGGTGACGGCTGGTACAATTTCTCCTACTTGGAATGGTGGTCGCAGAGCTGGCTCGTCAGGCACACGAGGGAAGAGAGCAGCCACTATGCAGCGCACCATGGACGGTGAGCTTGGTGAATTTGCTCTCGGTCCTCTGCGATGGGACATGACTGTCTCGTATGGTTTGCCCCATACGTCCTCGTTGACCTCGTCGCACAGTTTGTTCCAGCATAGGCGCTTACTGGTCTTGATAGCTGCGCGCAGGAGACGTCTTGCGGAGGTATAGCTCGCTCGGCAGGCGTCTTCATTTGGCCAGCCACGCGCTCTATCTTGTGAGTGTGGTTCTCGCTTCTGTCGCCGCCCGGCAAGGGACCAGGTTGCCTGGGCCGTTTCATCTTGTGAGTGTGGTTCTCGCTTCTGACATCATCATGGGAGTGTTGTGCTTCCCGTCTATCGCCAGCTTTGTGAGTCCTCGCCTTGGGCTCCTACTTATGGTTATCCTCTTCGTTTCCAGCTCACACAGTGATCGGAGTTTTTACCGCTTTGGAGGCTGATGACATAGCCCGGGTCTTCTTTTTGAGTGGTACCCGCTCCACCTCGGGCACGGGCTCAACCACACCAAGCGAAAAAACGCGCCTCAAGAATTCGCCCAGTGGGGATTGAACCGACGCCCTATGGCACACCTTGTATCAGCAGGCAAGAACTATACCCACTGAGCCAAGGTGCCCGATGTGTGTGTGTGTGTTTTTTTTTTTTTTTTTTTTTGGACTTGGGCAGAGTGAACTCTGCAGCCAGTGGCCCTTCGAAACAAGTACCCCACCGGGAACCGTCGTTAAACATTACTTCGGTGGGGACTCTATAGAGCTTCTCTGCTACATCTGTGTCTTTTCCGTACATCCCCCGTCCTTCTTACGGTGATTAGGGGTTCGGGAACCAGAAGCATCGTCTTCTTCTTACGGAATCGTCCGGATCGCTCTTACGCCTCTTGTGCCTCTTGCCTCAGTCTGGAGACGACTGATTGCGCGAAAGACGCTACCGCCATCAATTTCCTGCGGTTTCGAGCATGAGCCTGACGATGTTTTCAGGCTCGATTTCTTCTTGGAGGACTTGTTGGAGTCTCTCCCTCTCTTCGTAGAATCGCGGGCAGCGAAAGAACGCATGCTCCGCATCTTCTATTGTGGTAGGGCAGGCCGGGCAGAGTGCGCGTAGGGTGTTGTCATAGCGCTGGCTTTGGCTTTTGAACTAGCCATGCCCGGACAGGAGTTGTGTGAGATAGTAGTTCACGTCTCAATGTCTCCTCTCTACTCATTCTGCGATGTTCGGGATTAGGCGGTGTGTCCATCGGCCCTTTGGGGCCCGGTCCCACCGGTCCTGCCACTTGCTCAGCGACTCTCTTCTCTCTTCTTCCTTGACATCCTCGGGGCGGCGCTGGTATATGCGCGCACGCTCATCCGCCAGTAGGGCCAGCGGAGGTACGCCGGCTATCACGTACGCCGCGTCGTGTGAAATGTGTGGTCGACCGCTGATCACTCGCAGGCAGGCTCGTCGATGTACAGCCTCTGCTTGTCGGATGTAGGCCTGCGTCTCCGTCGTGCATCCAGATAGGCGCTCCATACAGGAGGATCGACGACGTGGGCATAGAGCACGCGCCGGCTACTTCTGGGCCCACCGGTGTTGGGCATGATCTTCGCGAGGGCTCCAGCCACTCTTGCTGCCTTCTCGCTGACGATTTTAATTTTGATTAGACCTTCATATCAGTTCTATTATTCAATATGTGCTTAAAAACATTGATAAATTTTTTTTATTTCTTGCTTTTTTCACATCTGTTGGCATACAAACTTTTGTATGACTCTAATCAAATTTACACAAAACTCAGCCCATAAAGGATACTTTTCTGAAGATTTTGATACCTATTAGAAACTCCCACCAGCATAACTCTGATCTGAACCTTGCGCACAGTGCCGAAAGGCTAAAATAGCAAAAATGAGCTATTTTTAGATGCAATGGCCTATATGCAACTTTTATCACATTTTTTAGGGCTCAAAGATGTCAATTTCATGTTGAAAATGTAGATTGACATTAAACTGTGGTTTATATCACAATAATGAAAAAGAGGAGTGAATTGATGTATGACTCCTCTTAATTACAGACTTCAATAGAGAAAAAAATTCTGTCCGTCTGGGCGTTAGCGGGTGAAATGTGTGAAAACCATCATTCATTAAAATTGTGGGAGTAGCCAAAGTTTTTGAAAAATCAATAAATTCTTCACGCATATGAAATTGGGAAATTCGTTTTAACAAACCGCTGAATTTCCTTAATTTGCGGGAGCGTTACTTCACAAACATTGTGATAGTAGCAAGGTTATTGAAAAGTTTTTCAAAAAAATGATTAGCATTTGAATTGGAATATTCATTTCAACAAACGATTGAATTTATTTTTTCAACCGCATAAAAGGAATTATTATTTTTGCTAATTTTCTCATTTTATTCTAAATAAATATGACAAGGAAAATTTGTCATTCGATTCCATCAGAGAGTTTTAAAAAAGGTCGTGCGTAGAATACTCTAAATCGTTATTGCGTTTCTCCGTCAATTGATAGGATCAGAAATGTTGCCACGATTTTCGACACTACCATTCCATAAAATCTGAGGGAAAATTCACTAAGATTGTGTGAACAGAAATAAAAAGATTATTGTAATAAAGATATAGAAGTGTGAAATAACCAGAGGACAACTAATTATCATTTCTAAATATACTATCAATTCCTATTTTTTTCAAGTATTTTTAAATGGCTAATTTCCAATTCATTTTTTTTCTCTCTCAATCACTCCTTTTTGAAAAGGCCTACATGAATCTATAACCCATGTGCAGGAGAGATACTTACTACTCTTGGTGATTTATTGAAAACAATTTTTGAAAAATTGTTAGAACCCTCACACATGGATTGAAAAATTTATGAAAACAAACTTTTTAATATCTGTGTGAAAGGTGAAATCAGCCAAAATTGTGGAGTAGCAAAGATAAAGAAATATTGTTAGATACCTTATAAATAAAATTGGAAAAATATTCAGAACTTTGGGGAGAAACGAGAATATTACAAAAATTGGTTATTATGGTCAATTTCAGTTAAAATTTTGTTTTTTCGTAATGTGATATTAACAAAATTTATTTTTATCCAATAGATGCGATAAGAATCTTGCCACGATTTTATTATTGAGTCATTTTTTCATACATATTTTCTTTTTGCTTATTTTTAATTTTAATCTTATCTATATTGGTCATCTGGGGGGGTTGGCGAGCGGAGCGAATATATGGGGCAAAATTCCTGAACTGCCTAGCGACCCGGCCGAGCGGCCTTTTTAAGCAAAATCTCTCAATTTCTAACTTGCCGGGAAAGCCTCTAAACATTCTTCAAAAAAATATGTGATATAGGTTTTTCATGGGAAATTACCTCAGCTTTCGATGGTGATGTCAAATTTTCCGAAATTTTTCATTTTCCCGGAAAAAAATTGAAAAATATATTTCAAAGTTGAATATCTCAAAAACAACGTTTTTTTTCTCTTTTTTATGTTTCCAATCGAAAGAGGAGGTTTTTTTACGTCGAAAACACTGTTTTTCAGCGTGTGCAACAACTGAAAATTTCGAGCTACAAGAGAGATTAGAGTCGGCGCTCGACCGCCCGGCCGCGGCCAGCGCGTGCCGTAGCCGCTACGTTCGCGTTTTGTGCCAATAACAGTTACCAATTTATCTCAAAAAATTTAACAATAATATGTTTTCGATGTATTTTTTTCTCAGCTTTCTAATGGTGCTATCCAATTTTCCGAAATTGTCCATTTTTATCGGAAAAATCGAGAGTTAATCATAAATACATTTGAATTTCTCGATTTTTCCGATAAAATGAAATATTTCGGAAAATTGGATAGCACCATTGAAAGCTGAGAAAAAAATACATCGAAACATATTATTGTTAAATTTTTTGAGATAAATTGGTAATGTTATTGGCACAAAACGCGAACGTAGCGGCTACGGCGCGCGTTGGCCGCGGCCGGGCGGTCGAGCGCCGACTATAATCTCTCTTGTAGCTCGAAATTTTCAGTTGTTGCATACGCTGAAAAAGTGTTTTCGAAGTAAAAAACCTCTCTTTCGATTGGAAACATAAAAAAGAGAAAAAAAACGTTGTTTTTCTAGATATTCACTTTGAAATATATTTTTCAATTTTTTTCCGGGAAAATGAAAAATTTCGGAAAATTTGACATCACCACCGTAAAGCTGAGGTAATTTCCCATGAAAAACCTATATCACATATTTTTCTAAGGATGTTTAGAGGCTTTCCTGGCGAGTTAGAAATTGAGAGATTTTGCTTAAAAAGGCCGCTCGGCCGGGTCGCTAGGACAGTTCAGGAATTTTGCCCCATATATGTATACCCAGTTGAAAATAATTACATGGATATCCACGAGCATTAGTTATCCACGTGGGTTATACAGGGATTCCACGTGGATCGACCATCGTTTGAAAAAAATGCAATCGCCGCAGATTTTGAACTGATCCACGTTGATTTTTGTTCAATCCTCGTGGATTTCGGACTTGTTCACGAGAACGCTTGAAGGATGCGAGGTTTCGTCAGGGAATTGTCACGGATTTTGAACTGATCCGCGAGGATAATTGAATAATTCTGCTGGTAAAAATCAGGTGAAAAATCAGGGGAAATATCTCAACTGGTAGGGAACTAGACTTGTACCCGACTGATCACCGGTTCAAGCCCAGATCTCGGGGAACTTTTTCACTTCTCTAAAGTATATAAGTAAATTATTATAAATACTCTAAATTATTAAGAAAATAATTTTAAAAAAAAATCACCTGACGATTTATGTTCACTCAAAATCCACGAGGATTTCTGCGGAAAGCCTCGTGGGTTCATCAAAAATCAACGCGGATATCTCATAAATCTACGAGGCTCACATACGTAGAAATCTACGCAATTTTTTCAACTGGGATTAGACTGATTCAAAAAATCAAAGGTTTTTCAAAACTTCGATTTAACAATCTTAATGTCTTCCACGTGCCTAAAAATAAAGCCTCAAAAATTGTAGCCTATTTAAAATAATTTTACTGGTCGCTCAATGAGCATTTTGCTTTCCGATTTAAATAAGATTTGACAATCTATTTTATCTTTTTGAAAATTTGAGCCAACCCCAAAAAAATTCGACAACTATGAGCAACACGTATTTCGATGCAACATTCTCAGAAATTTAAGCCAAAATTTTGTAAAAGTTACTTCAAAAAAATGAGCGTAAATTTCTTTCCGGTAGCTCCTATAAATTTCTTAGAATGTTGTAAAGAGTGAGGAAAAACATGATTTTTCGAGAACCCGAAGCCGAATTACTGAATTTTAAGCTACAAAAATGCATCCCACTAAAACAGCTGTACGTCGGCGAAATTAAGGCCGTTTCGAAATCTAAAGCGGCATTGTAAAGGTGAGACAAAAACCTATCAAACACTGCATTGATATTTTTTGCATAGGTGATTGTGCTGAGCCATTTTTTTAAAAACAAATACACTTTTCTCAATTTACGCAAAAACCACGTTTTTCGGTACAAAATTGCTCACAACATCTGAAATAATTCACCAATCTCAATTTTTACGCCATATTCTGAAAGTTGATAAAATTTTGCATCAAAATACGTGTCGCTCATAGTTGTCCAATTTTTTGGGGTTGGCTCAGACATTCAAAGAGAAAAAATAGATCGTCAAATCTTATTTAAATCGGAAATCTAAATGCTCGTTGAGCGACCAGTAAAAATTATTTAAATGGACTAAAATTTTTTCAAGGCTTCATTTTTAGGCATATGGAAGACATTAAGATTGAAAAATCGAGGTTTTGAAAACCTTTGATTTTTTTCGAATCAGTCTAATATATATACTATTATAGTTTTATTTTTTAGAAATCGAAATCAGAAATTTCTCAAAAATAGTCTTAATTACCGAAAAGGCGTAAACGAGTGCGGATAGTTATATTAATTGTCATTGTCAATTGAATTAACTGAGCTTCGTGCGCGAGCGTTGCCACTAGTAACTAACTTTAAAACCATTCAGTTCTTATTTGAAATTAAATAGATAAAACAGGCATATTTTTAAATTGGAAAAAATTTAAATTGAAAATTCCAGTTTAGACCTTTTTTACATACTATACTCACAAGCGGCTCCTACGGTACCTCTGTGATCTTAGTAGGAGCTCATTTTTTCCATGTTTATTCAATGTCGTTATGTAACGCATGACACGATTGTAAAACATATTTTTTAGTAATTAATCATTGAATCTATGATTCGTAGATTGAATAAGAGATTATAATTAATTTTTTGATCAATGAATAAAATATATTTATACATAATATCCTATGTTCACAAAACTTTCGAATACTTATTTATTTGGCTTAATTCTTTTACATAAGTGCTCATGAACTTTTTAAAATAATTCAGAGCAGTATATTAACTTGCTTAATGCAAAAGTTGATGGGTGTTTATATATGTTTTAAAGATTTTACAAGTTCAACTAAAAAAATTGTCCTGCTTAACGATAGAAAAATGTTCTGAATATACAAATAATAAATTAAATTAAATAAGATTGTAGTTTTGTACTATGTAAAATAATAGAAAAAATATTTTTTATTCGCTTTAATTATGGAAAAATAGTTTGAACTAACAAGTTTAATTTGCCATTCAAAATTTACTTACTTTTCTTCAGATTATTTCTGTGTATCGATAGAGTATTAAGTCGCACAAACTAAAAAAATCATTTTTCAGAGCACTGTGGACCAGGATTATTTCAGTTTAATCGAACGAAAATAAGAATTATTACATGCAAAGTCTCGTTTAGTAAAGCAGAAATGATCATTTGAAAATATTTCCATGCAACATTGAGATTGTTTCAAAGCAAGTTTATAAATATTGCTACACAGACTTAATAGGATAGAAATATTGACGATGGAAGCTTTAGAATTACGACGTGGGATTTTATTCAACAGAATACCATACATTTATGAGGGTATTGATAAATCCACGTTAATTTGATACGACTAACATTGATGTTTATTGAGTTTTGAAAAACTACTTACCTCTACGACTATATGGCACCTTTTCTTATCAAATATTAGTTGAGATTTTGGACTAGGATAAGAAAAAGTTCCTAAAAATGTATGATGCGTGTACTTTACCTACCGATATCTTGCACCATTAAAATATTTCATCAAATGCGTTATAAAATATTACTATATGTCAGTACAGAAAAGTCATCAAAAATTTTGTGTTATTTCATTTCTTTTAAAAGTAGTGTAAATAAATGGTTGTTTATGCAAGAAGTAACAACCACTGTTGTGAAAATTAAGTATAAAATAGAAAAAATTGTAATCATTTTATTCCTTCTCAAATCATTTTTGCAAAAATGTATATTAACTTCCATAAAAAGTTAAGAATTTTTAAAGTTCATAAAATTTAATAGCTTTTTATAAACTAGTTTGAAATATGAATTTTACTGTAAATAAAACTAATTAAATTAGACTTAAAAAATTCATTTTTCATTTTTCTGCATACATAGAATTTGACTTTTTCTTTCCCTTTCACAAAATATGATTAATTAAAATATTATTTTCGAATCACGAAAAGTAAAAAAAAATTTAATGATCTTCATATTTTTCAAAAAAAACTTTCATTTTTCCTGCATTATGATTGTATATAGCTTAATCGGGAATTTGATACCTGAAATCTGATGTATGTAAAAAATTATCGTAATTTTAATCATGAAATTGAACAAAACATCTTTTTATTAGTCAATGCAAATGACTGGAGAAAATTAACTTCTTATTTTGATGCTGTATTTTAATCTTTTGTAAACTTACATAAGTTTTGAAATTTATTTTTCGCTTCGAAATAAAAATTCTCCTAATTTACAAAATTTTATTAAATTACTTAAAAATATTATGATAGAAGTTAATTTATCCTAAACGAGAAAGTAATACATTTAAAACTTCAATCCAGAAAGATCTCAATTTATTCTCGCTCTAGATCTATGGTAAACCCTAATGAAAATTTTATAAGTTCTTAGAGAAGATCTTGAAAAGAACTTATGTATGATAATCGACCTCGTAAGTTCTTATAAAAATCTTGATATAATTGTAAGACGTCTTGTAGCAAGTTCTTGTATAAGATCTTGATAGAATAGTGAAACTTTAATTAGTAGTTGAACTGAAGAAT
The DNA here is from genome assembly GCA_034770305.1 of Trichogramma dendrolimi. Classification (NCBI taxonomy): domain Eukaryota; kingdom Metazoa; phylum Arthropoda; class Insecta; order Hymenoptera; family Trichogrammatidae; genus Trichogramma; species Trichogramma dendrolimi. Next base: position 193,833 of record JAPMIB010000192.1, read on the forward strand.
AAAATTCGTCATTGTAAAATGTATCAAAAAATAATCAAAATTATGAAATTCATGAAATCCTATATATACGTAGTGTAGCGGAAAAAAGTGCTTGTGTTGGTATGGGGGTAGGGAACTGAGTAAAGCACTGGAAATTAATAAATAATAATAACTGCTTATTCCCTATCGCCCAGTCGTACATTACTCGTCGCAATATTACTCGCATTACGTCGCAATTTTACTCGTCGCACACGACCCAACACCGCAAGCGGCCCAAATTCAAGTGACTCCCGTCTCTCCGGAGTCTGCGCTCGACACACATACCAAGAGACACGCAGCGCGCTCGACATCCCCTCTCCTCGCACACACACACACTCTACATGCTACACGGCAACAAATATACACGCATATATACGAAAGCATGAGGCAGCGAACGCATACTTAACACTTGGATTCCCAAAATTTCTGATTTCGAACTCTAAAAAAAAAAAAGTACTTTAATAGTACTATAATAATACTATTGTTTTTTTTTACTTCTAATTCAGAAATTTTCATAAACTTCAATCGTTTTACCGTAAAAATGATAGAAAAACAAAACGAATTTAAAAAAAATTTATTTAATAGACTCTACAACGAATGTTGAATCGGTACTAGTAAAAACATCTTAAAACATCATAAGCGAGTGAGGTAAGGCGCTAGTTGTACATTATGATACGAGTGACTTAAGCCCATTATTGCACGGTGCTATTAGCGCCCGAGCACAGCGAGGGCGAAAGGCATCAAGCAATAATGGACATGCTCAAGTCACGCGTATCATACTATACTATTTTAGCAAGTGTCACGGGGGTCGTAATTAGGGTTTCGTCCGTCGTTGCTAGCTTAGAGTTAACGGCATGAGAGGAGGAGAGGTGAAATAAATACACTGACAAGTAGATCGTCAACTTCGTATTATTGGTAGTTGTTAACGCTACAGTCTACCTTGGTGTACTGACCCCGCAGCGATCGACTTCCTACCTGCGCGAGCTCGTCACCCAAGCTCGCCGCCGCAAAAAGTGCCAAGTGCGAATATCGTAAAACAAGTGTGACTTAAACTCGCCATTTATGGTATATAATGCAATAGGTGAAATATGCAACACAACACAACACAGACAAAACGAACATCCTTTATTTATAATCATTTTATTTGCGAATTAAGAGGCACGTGTAAGGCGGTCCGGGGGGGGGTCCAGGATGGCAGCCCCCCCCCCCCCCCCCCCGCTACAAAAAAAGCTCTCTCAAGTTTTTAATAACAAATTTCATGTCCAAAAGTTATGTCACAGTTTCATTTTACAGTGGCCGAATATGTAAAACGACATCCATCGTACGCGTGTGTTACTACACGTCAGCCTCTCTATATATATTGCAAAGTAGTTGGCTCTTTAAGCGCGCGCAAGTAAAGAATGAAAGTTAGTGTAGCGAGTATTGAGTCGTAACGGACTCGCTGAGTGCTCGTACTGTTTGCCGCGCGTGCGTCAGGGGAGCTGTAGTTAACTTACCATTGGAGGGAAGTAATGCAGCTCAACTGATCAATTAATTAATAAGTTAAATGTTTATTATGAAACACGGTCGAACCATGCGTCTGAGCCTCGACGAGCCTCTTGTAGTTCATCTAACGCGCCTGAAAAGTGAGAACTTGAAAGGTGCGTAGGAATACAGATTCGGTTCTGGACTTGTAATGTTTAACTGTATAATATCTTTTATTTATTTACTATTCAGAATAAAATATGCTATCTTTCTTTATTATTAAATGCTCGATCGTATTATAATTTATCGTAGTTATGTACATGAAAATATCGCGTGTACACGCAGAGTAACGGGGACAGACTTACAATTATTGTCTGTACTACGACCAAGGAAAGCGCGTCTTTTAACCAAAATACAATATTCGTTTACCCGAAGATACGAAGTATCAGCGGTGCTTGCTGCTGGATCAACCTGGGGATGACGCTAGTCACTGCTTGGCTGGAACACTGCTTGGCTGGAAACACGAACTGCTTGGCTAGATATTGTCCGATGGGCTTTTCCTTTACCTTGGTTCTCGAAATAAGCTAAGAAAATCGCGCACGAAGGATATTTCGAAAAAGACACTGTAAAAACGCGACTAGGATTTGGAAAGGATAGATCGTACTTGTATTAAAAGTATAATCAGCGTCAATTACTAGCAGACAACTTCACAATCGAGAATTCAAGTCCGAGAGTACGTTCTCAGAGAGTTACCAATCGCAATACAAATTTACGCAAAAGCTTACTCACTCGAACGCACGTAGTTCGGCAGCAGTAGATCGCTTTAGTGGTAAAGAATGATAATTGTAAACACTAAATACTTTGGTGGGTAAGTATTAGTGTTATTTTCAATTATCAATGACCAATTTCGCCTCTGTTCGCTGTTTAAATAGGTCAAGATTAAGCGCTCTCAAGGCGCTCGCTCTGCAAGTCAAGCTGCCGAAATTTCCGAAACTTCTTCAGGGTCGTTGCATGCGCGTGCTTATTTATCAATTAGGGGGACAAAGAAAGCATTTTCGCAGTGCGCGCTGATTGATTGATCACTGTCACGTGGATGACGTCATGCCACCGCGGATGCTGTGTGGGGGTTCAGTGGTGCTCTCCTCTGCTAGACTGCGGCTGGGACTCCAGCAAGTAATGGGTGGGGGAGCCGCAACCCCATTGTCACGTATGCAAATTAATTCGGCGAAGGGGAGAAGCACGTGTCCCTTCTTCTTGCGAGCAACCATAAAAAACGATTGAATAAAAATCTATTCATTACATAAGCATACAAAAAAAGTTCAGTTTCAAAGACCAAACCGGGTAAATTTTAAGTTCTTAGGGTCGTTGAATTTTACATCAGTTTTTCTAGATTGGCTCATCTTCAAGGTCATTTGAAGGTCAAAATAAGAAAATACCATTTAAAAATCTAAAAAAAAGGAAGTGTATACTTTTGAGGATGCTGAATTCAAATCCGAAGTTAGATGACCTCTATCGACTCATCTTCACAGTTAATTCAAGATAAAACTTAGAGATTTCATCTTGAAATACTGAGAAAAAATATTTGATCAACTTTTGTAATGAATTTGAAAAAATGACCAATGAAATATCGAGACGAAAACTTTTTCGCTTTGAACACTTCAGCAAAAAATTTGAGTTCTTGGTTGAAAAATCGATTGTTGGTTAACTGTAACTCTGAAGTTCTTTAAAGATCAAATCTTAGGTCACCATTAGGTCTCCATAAAAAAAGTTAGTCATGGTATTTTTATTGTATTTTCACTCTCTTATTGTATGTCATTATCAGAGGTATTAGAATAAACAAACCTAGATATTTTTCCTTTCTGTGTCAGTGTTATTATTTTCTATTTTTTATGGTTATCATAATTGACAATCTCTATATTTTTAGAAAATAATTACTTATGTAGCAAGTGCCCTATATACATTTTTGCGCACAGTTTAGTAACTTGACGACTAAACCGGCACGAGTGGGTTGTTTAAATAAAATTTTTTGCAATAGGAAGCGAAAAATACTTACTTATATAATAGTAATTTGAGATATAAGTGCCAAAAAGTGTCCCCATGGCACGAGTATCGTACAACATTTTTTAGTACTGTGCTAAGTAGCACTGCTATGCGTCGATAAGGCAGAGAGTCGGTGAGTTCGATTCCCAACGAACGCGATGAATCGCGAAGGAAAGGCACGCGTCGATCTTGTTGTCAGGGTGATAGAGGAGCCACGATCAAGCAGCAAAACTTGGTTGTAGAGGAGATCCGACGTTGCCTCGAACTTTTCAAGGGGGACTTACGTCGACAGAGGTCACGCCGACAAAGTACAGCAACCTTGCCGATACTTGTCGCCTAGCGTGCTCTGCTCATTCGAGTGGGAGAGCGGAGCTTGCACTAAGAGTTGTTGACTTGTAGGTTGAGAGACTCGGAAGCGCGACTCTTTCCTTTCAGCGATCTTGCTCGCGGCAAGGGTAAAAAGGACATCCGCCTAAGTTGACACCTGAACGCGAGGTCGACTGAAGAGAGGTCAGAGGGTTACCGGCGCTTGAACGTTGGAGTTCCGCACCGGGATATTCTCCCGTGTACGGCGCGGCGGCGACGAGCGACTGTGGTATCCTCGTTCGAAAAACTGCACTTATTGGCAGCGCAAGAGATTAAGTTCGAATTTAGCTTCTCCGGCAATGTTCATTTGAACCGCCAGCGGCTATGTTCGATTAGCGTAAATACGGCAAAGTCCAATTAATTGAAACGCGACTATGTTCGACTAGCGCGGTATTGGCTAAGTGTCATAAATGCATCAGAGCTTAAGTACATTTAATGCGTCTGCGGCTAAGTTTAAATTTTTACTCTCTGCTAACAGAATAACGCCGGGATATCCTCCGTACGTTAGACTAAGTCCAAAAGTCAAAATTGCACACAAAGCTGAGAGCGAATGTTGCTAGGCAGAGACTGCGAAGCGAAATGCAATGTGACTCCGAAAGTTCACTCCTTTTATACCGGAGTTCCGGCTGAGCTGAAGGGTAGGTAGAGGAGGGAGCGAAGCCGGCGGCTGATCAGACCGCTGGCCGCTGCATTGCTCCGGAGTAGGAGGGGGGCTTACGTCTCAATCGCGATCGTTATGCACGCGACTAAACTCGCTCGTCGAACTATCGACTCGCCTAAACTAAAGCTACTTGTCCAACAAGCAATCGTCGGGAAATCCCCCGACCTCTCGGCATATAAGCCCATCAATTATTCCGGTCGAACTCGACCTGCACGAACTCGCCCACACTTGGACGCGTGCCTCGTCGAAACTCCGATTTTACGGCCAACAAGCCTATCTGTAGTGCGGCTGCACTTACGCGTTGGCAACAGAGAGCTAGACTGCGACCGACGCAGAAGCCGAGCTCATCGCACGAGTATCGTTCATTATTTTATAGCACTCTAACCCAAAAGTCGCAACTTTGCCACTAATTTTAGGTTCTTGTGCTATAAAAAATATTGTATACAACTTGTGTGAATAAACTTTTTCACTATTCCACACTATACCACACCCGTTGCATAAAATACTATATCTCCAAATATATATTTTATATTATAGCACTTGGCTTATTACACATGTATTGAAAAGAGCTAATATCTCGAAAGCTTGGTGTCCATACGTTGTAAACATGTAAATTTATATTTGTAAATAAATTTTATTATTAAAGAAGGTATTATAAATAAATGCTATCATAAAAGAAGGTATTGTAAATAAATGATAAAAAAAATTTGAATTTATAAAAAAAAAGTAAAAAAAAAATTTTATAAAAAATGTCCTCCAACCTATTTTTTAAAATCAGCATAATAACATCTACGATTTACGATTTAATACATATTCTTATTGACTTTTGAGCTGTCGTAACAGTCACATGTAGTATTATTTGTTAGTTTTGAAAAGGTCGGAAACGAACCGACAAAACGTTGACTTAATATTTTTAAATTAAAGACAGTTTAAAGACAATCTTTTAATTATTTGAAGTTGATTAGTGGATAACCTTCAACTATCGTTTTTATACTTGTGCGTGTAATTTGACACAATTTTTATTTTATTTTCACAGAGAGAGGATCTCAATGAATACAATAACCGTTGTCATAAGAATTGATTGTAGTTTCCTTCCACCGCTACAAACCTATCGTTCGGACTTCTTCTCTTCGTGGCTAAAATTCAAAAGCCTCTCTAACTCCGCTGGTGACACCTATTGCGGCTCATTTGCGTGATAGTAGACAGTTGCCCTGGTTCAATGTGCCTCTTCATCGACGTCTAATATGCTGCTGCAAATATGATGCTGTTACGTCCGACACTGGCAGTACACCAATCAGAATTCACCGAAGCGCTTGCCATCTCAGGTCGCCATTTGAAGACGACCGCATTGGATCTCTAGACTCTGTTCAACCCAACGATATTTTCGGCTACCTCCACAGCATCGACCTACATCCGTCCGATCACTGTGTCTAGTTCATCTACGAACGTTACTACTGTGTCCCAGCCATCGACATCCGGGGTCCAACTTGCCCCTGACCTGGCGAGCTCAATACTGGCTAGTTTGGGTCGGCACGAGGCTAGTATTAAGGCACGTTACAGTCGCCTAAAATCACATATAAATGATCACTTCAATCAGAATAAACCAAGATTTAAACGCATCAAAGCCGCTTAGGATGAGCTGGCCAAGTCAATTTAGACGATACGCGAAGATCGCGCGAAGTATCTTGCATGTCTCGCTGAACTCGACTATGCTCTCTTTGCGCCACCTCACCAGTCTGCCCAGCAATCCCCTTCATTGTGGGCTACACTCCCAACATACCAAGACAAATATGAGGTGCTTAATGAGGCTACCCGAAAGTACAGACGTGCGTCTGGCGTATCCTTGCCACGCCTTTTCATCGTTCAGAGGCTGCTGCACTTACCATTACTGCTATTCTGCCACCACCTGAATGTAATTAATTACGTGCAGCTCGTGCAAGTGCAAGTCGTGTACGTGAACTAAACAAACTTACTTCAATAAGTCGTGGCCTGCTGATTTACATGCATCTTGCCCTCGGTGTTCAACCTATCTTGGTGAGCAACATCGTTGCTCTCAGGCTACATTAGCCTCGATAACACTTAGCCGTGCATGGCCCCGTTGTAACTTCGAACTTAGGAGGTGCAGTGGAAGCCCTCCGTAATCGAAAAATATCATCTTCCCCCTTTAGTATACTCTCAATTAAATTTATAAACATTAATCGTCCACCTCATTTACTCATTTCAATAGCATCGAATGTATTTCTTCAACAACCTCATATGAAATCATCCCCGTAAATGTAACGTTGTTTCTTAAACCCTATAGGAACTTTTCACTTTTTCCATTTATAAATTATAATTTCTACCGTAATGATCACGTAGGCAGAGACGGTGGGTGGAATTGCTCTACATGTCTACAATGACCTCCGTGTCCATTCTCTCTGCATCTAATTTCTCTCGTTTCTTTCTTTCATCTTCTCCAGTTATACACAATTTCTGATTTGCTCTATAATTTCACCACATTCATCTTCATTTAAACTTTCATTTGCTGTTATTCTTTGTCGACCAAACTCTCGTTATCCCTTATTATTTTTTAATAAACTCTCATATTTTCTACTCTACTTCGACCATGTCATTATTACTGGTGACCTTAACATAAATATGCACTGCCGTAAAAACGGCCATACTGTGTTTTGACCACCTTCTCTTTGTCTACGATATTCATATTGAAAATATCATTGAGCCTACGCATCACGTTGAATTTACAGTTGGTTCACTGCATGAGTCCTGGATAGACCTGTATGCAGTGTGTACTCAGTTCTCGTGGACACTAAATCCGTATTCATCAGATAACTTGTTTGAGTGACCTATAAAAGAAGATTTCGTAATATAGATCACTCATACCATCTCGTTCTGAAGACAAAACCAGTGTTACAGATTGCATCCATGCATTGCAACGGGCAACTACCGCGCCACTTATTTCATCCTGCAGCGAGTTGCTGTCGCTATTATTTTATTCCGGGGCTGCCCAGGCTTACCGTATCTCGACAGAAGGTTCAAGCCTCTTGACGAGTAAATCCACCGCGGTGAATCCGACACTCTCGTTTTGGGTTCTCGTCCACCTGCAAAGCCTTATTAGGTTTTGGTAAATCAGTCAGCAATTATTTTCAATCAAATTACAACTTTATTATTTTGTGCATTAGCTCCAATTACAAATCTGGCTTCAATGGGCTTACCGCTCGCGTCGCAATTTCATGCAATCCGCACCTGACACTGGACTCTCGCCCCCACATTCTTCGCTCCGAGTCGGTACACTCGTGTTGAAACCACACACTTGCCCTCTGGACACACATTCGCACGCGCTGATCGAGTACCTTGAGGTCTAACAGGTGGCTTAAAGCTATATAATCCTAAAATTGTTGACACATGGAATTTTGTATACATGGGCTTACAGAAATAATACTGCTAGTCTTTTATACCTTTGAGAACATGTTTCCATCCTCGTATAAAAGGTATGTACTCATGGTATGCGTAAAAATCCTATTAATTTGGCTACTATTCTAGCCATTAAAATAAAGTTTGTCGTAGAACATCCAGATAACCACTGAATGCATTTACTCTAAATTTTTTATACTTCTTCATTACATGTTGAGCATGGTTACAATCACTATCCAAGTGATACATACACTCTTGTTGATTCTATATTGATTATACTATCTGAAATGAATTATTTTATATAATTTTATATGGTTCTTTGTAATAAAATAGTGAGATGGCACTCTATAATGCTCCAATCACTTTGATAGTGGTTGTGACCATTCTCACACTTGTACTGAAAAAGTGCATAAAAGTTAATTAATTCAGCGGTTATCAGGGAATTCTACGACAAACCTCATTTTAATTACTTAGAACAGTAACCAAATTAATATAGGAGTTGTACGCATACCCTGAGCAGCTATCTTTAATATGAGGATTGAAATACGTACTCAAAGGTATGAATTACCACAAGTATAATTGCTGTGAGCTTATGTTTACAATATTTCATGTGTCAGCAATTTTAGGAATATGTAGCTTAAATGTTAGCCCTTAAACTATCTTCACTCATCGGCACCTGATGGCTGGCTCTCGTTGTTGTGGTCGTCGTCTTCTTGCAGCTTCTCACGAGCCCAATTTTCGGGCGAGTTTGGGCTAATCTCCTAGACGAATTCTCAAGCCCATACAGGAACTCATACTTTGGCCTAGTCTGTCGGCTGGTTTGCGGGCTTTCACTTAGGACTCGCATTACACTAAAAGCAGTTTTTGGTTCAGCACCGTAAAACTTCCCTGTCAGGCGACTATGTCACATTTATAGCGCGTCCCCTCCATTTTCAGGAAATGGCGCTGTAAGCGAACTCACGGCGTAGCACTGTGAACATATAGAAGCGTGTCATGAAAACATCAGGTGGCGGGACAGGGTGGTTTGAAGGTGAGCTGGTACCAGAAACTGCTTTCAGTGCATAGACTATATCACATGCCCTACACAATCAAACTCACGGGCTAATACGCGCCCAACAGATCGTCATA